>OW796093.1:3296699-3535197 GCA_941860345.1 Chrysodeixis includens
ATATATGACTTACGAGACCAGATAATAATTAAGATTTAAACAATGGCAGTGTTCATATATGACTTACGAGACCAGATAATAATTAAGATTTAAACAATGGCAGTGTTCATATATGACTTACGAGACCAGATAATAATTAAGATTTATACAAATACGGATGCACGGATAGCCGAGTGGTACAGGTCACAACGTCAATTACCACTGTACGCGACGTGTCGCGTGTTCGATCCCCACGTAGGACAAGTATTTGTGCGACTACAAAGGCTTGTTCTGAATTTAGGTATCTTTGTGCATGTGAATTGAATGTGTGTGAAATCCCCGCGATATAAGGTTTAAATTAATAAGTGCGGGAGTCGCTTTTTAAGAAAAAAGAATGGTAAATAAAAATATCTTCTTTTCTAATTGATAGTGGATAGTATTAGTATGAAGGTAATATAATATGTTAAACTTACATAACCACCAGCGCGGGTAGATTGTTTGAAAGTCTCCCCAACAGTATTGTACAAACTAAGTGCACTTTCAACTAAGGTAGCCGTCTGCTGCTCATACTCTTCGTCTTTCGGATGTAGAGAAGCCTAAAAAACACAAACAGTTAAAAAAATAGCTCATTTTCATACATCATGCATGACTTATTATATGCAAGGTGAAGCAAAATGTCGCTCATAGGTGTCTGTCTAGATCACATTCAAAAGTAATGTAGAAACTTTAAACTTCAAGTGTCATTCTTTAAGACAAAACAAACAATCAGCACAATGTATGCACAATGAGTTTTACAAATTATCACTGTGAAAAAAGTATACCATATTCGTTTCTAACGAAGATGAAGAAGTATATCTATTACCTAAAAACGTCAAATAAACAATTAGCCCAGTGAATCACCTGTGCAGTAGCGCAGAGTAAGCCAGCGATGCTGACGTCACTGAGCGTCATGATGCGCTCGGGCGTGAACGGCTCGAGGCACGGCAGCGAAAGAGCGAGGCGGCAGACGTGCACCTCGTTCACGAGGAAGTGAAGACTGAGGGACAGGAAAGGAAAAATATTAGAAGACTCGAATGAACCCTACAGTCTACCAGCATTGAGAATGGAGTGGTTTGAGCATATTTTAGACGACAAACTGGATTTATTCGCGATATAATTCGGTATTTCTTTTACTACCGGCCGTGGTCACGGGTGAACTCGGGAGTCCACCCGTGACCACGGTCGGTGCAACTCGACTGAAAAGTCGGGAGAAAAGAGATATCGAATTATATTGCGAAAAAGTCGTGGTGGGTTAAGCAGTTAACAAAACATTTGCAATAATTCAATATACACTTGAGTCTCGAGCGGAGTGAAAAAAATAATTATTGCTAGACTAGGCGAAGTACAATAAAAGTATATTTAATCACGAAGTAATTTTTCTTCGTTAGTAAAGGAAATGTCGTAAGGCGAAGGTAAAAGCTATAAAGTTCAATCAATGTGTGAACAATCAGTCATAACACATCTAGTTTGATATCCTAACAATTATTCTTATCAAGACACATTCTTGACACGCAATTTCCGCGAATTTAAAGCTTAGAATAACATAATACTTACAGGGATGCATCAGAGTTGAACTGTGGCGCCATAGCGGTGTCCTTGGCAGTCTGCCAGCGGTTCAGGTACCGCTGCAGGCATGGTAATGAAGAACACACCTTCAGCACCACGGAGCCGGCTCTGAGCTCCATTAACAACGATGAGCAAGTTGATGCTACCCATTTCTGTTGGATTTCAAACGATTTTGATTAATATTTAATGATGTTAAAGATCCTATAAACTGCTATGTATATAGGGTCTAAAAAAAAATGCAAAAATGTGGCTGCTTTATCTTTATGTAAGACATTCTTTATGTAAGGTGAGGTTTATCTTCATGGACCGCCCACAACCTTGCAAATGGCAGTGCATAGTGTCTGACTAAACTTGTACCATCATACGTCTACCAAAATGAGAAAGAAATGGACTGCCAGGCTTCCGATGATGATGGTAATAAAGATGATGATGGACATACAAACAGGAAATATAGTGAACCAGACAGTTAATTGTAAAATTCAAAAGTTTTGATGCCTGCCAAAGTACAAAAAAAAATATTCAGTTACACATAAGCTCACCTTCATATCAATAGACGACTGTTGAGAAGCATTTCCATCTTTAGCACTCTCCAAACTATCCTTACTTCCGGGTGACAGGACCGCAGTGGCCGGTTGGGCTTGAGATGACGTCATCGACGCCACTGGGTTCCGCAGCGGCGCCGTCAGCTGTTCCAGCAGCGCGTCAGACCGACGCTGAGCGTTGGACGGCGGCTGCTTCTCAGTGGGCGTGGTTTGAGACGCCAGCGACGTGATCGAGCTTGGAATAACTGATGTTTTTGTTGTTTGTGTCTCTGTATACAAAGAAGACACATTAAAAAACAATGTCCTGAAATGCCAAATAGTGTTTTTATCAGCAATGTATTAGCTCATAAATGTATCATAGCATATGCTTAATTGAAGAATGTAACTAGTTTATAAGCTTGCCGCTTGCTTATAGAAGACGTAAATAATATAACATTTCCTCAAAATTATTTTAGTAGGTCTAATTGTTAATAATACATACCAGGAACAGTAACATGTGCAGGTAATTTAGCATTTTTCAGCAGAGAAGTCAAGATAACCAGGTCAGATTGGGGGTAGCCCCCTCCGTCAATTCCACACAGTCCCACAATAGGCAACAGCAGCTGAAACAAAGAGTTTTGTTGTAATACTTGTTCATACAATGTTAAAGTGAAAGAAAGTATTATGTAATAGTATAAATTAAATTGTGTTACCATTTCTTTTTTTAATATAAAGAGAAATGGTATGAGAATGTTTTAATTAAAGTAACAATATATAATTAGCAGATAAGTAATTAAAAAGTAAAACAAGAGGAACAGAGATAAAAATAAAAGAGGCTTTAAATGGTTCTCTTAAAAAGAAAAGTATGAAAAAGAAATATCATCATCATCTTCCTGCCCCTATCCCATTTTACGTGGGGTTAGTGCAACTCGTTTTTTTTTTCTTTCATTTTCCCCTATCAGATGTCACAGTATCATTTACTCGTTCATACATATCATTCCTTATACAATCCATCCATCTTTTCTTTGGCCCTCCCTTTCTTATTTAAAAAGTAATAACCAAATAACAACATTATGTGACATTGAATTATACCTGCTTAACAGATACATTTGGTGCAGCGGTTGTGTTTGTATCATCACAAGATAGTCCGGCTTCAGAGAGCTTCTTCAGTATCTGACGGAGAATCACTCTGAATGCATCCCTTGCGGTGCCCAGTTGGTCATTGGGTACTAGAAATAATAGTCAGTAAGTAAAATGTGTCATACCAAAAACAAAGTTGATAATTTTTTAATAAGAAAGTCCAATAAAACATGTATATTATATGCAAGTTTAGGTAAAACTATGGAATATCCCTATTGTGAAATCTTGTGCAATTCATGAAGTTTAGCATTAATTTGAATACAAAAATAGGTCTTGCATGATACATATTAACCTAATATAATAAAATGAATTCTTTTGTTTATATCACTATTATTTTACTTTAGCCATGCAGTCCATGGAGTCTTTATTCAAGATCTATTGTTTTCTTGGGTAGAAATCTGTTGTGTGAGAAATACTTACAGTTATTAGCATTCAGGCTAACAAAGTGGGCGCTGAGACATGCAAAGCATGTGTAGAACAGGTCATAGATGTCCTCATGGTTCTGGAACTCACTTTCGCTGCGAGCAAGGAAACCCAAAGATTCACCATATAGAAATTGTACTAAACGCAGAGACATACTTGTTTCTATTGAATTATAAGCATAATTTAGTAACTTTAAATTTATTATTTTTGAAGGGTAAAGTTTTCGATAAAAGACTTGTAGTTTTAATTCTTATATGAATTATGTAGGGTAATTAGAAATTTTTTTGATTGGCTGTCTACAACTAAGCATAGATAACAACAGTAATTAGAACTGTTACAAAAAAATAATATACAACAAAAACTAGGGCAGTAACCGCTGAAAATAAAACATACCTCTGTTTATTTATAAATAAAATACCTAACAAACCAATGATGATTAATCAAGTGAGCTATCAAGATAACTTTTGTTATAAACAGTTAGTTACATTGATGACACAAACCTTTTGATGATGGCTTGGATGATTTCCACAGCATCATTTTTATCAAAAAATGGGCCGTAGAGTGCTGTTAATATAGGTTTAACAGTTGTAGACCATTCAATATTTCCTCCAGATGCGGCCATTTTCGGGAGAAAATGACGATTGTGGATTCGATTTTGGAGAATGACAATTATTTGTCAAAATGTCAATGTCAACTGACAGAAGTTTCCAGGCCAGTTCTGTTGTCTCTGGTGAAACCATGACAGAGGAACAAACTCTTTATAGCTTAGTTAGGCTACAAATACACTATTCCACATATCCATAACCCTTGTTTGATGATGGATGGAAGTCTGTTTTCTTGCCATTTATTGGATTTTTGACTGTTTTTAATAAAAGGAATTTATACTTGACTCTCAGATCATCCGCGTATGCGTTTTGTAGTCCGATCACACATTTTGTAAATGTTCGATGACTAGGCAACTCAAAAATAACCTCGTATAAGGACATTGTTAAACTAAAATAATTAAAAGTAGCATGCTAAGTTTGACTTAAGAAAACCATTTTTTTTTAATATAAGCTCTGTAAAAATCAGGACCTGAGTCAATGTAGTGTAAGACCACCTTTAGCCTACTGGGCATTGTTGTTGTCAACTGTCATCGTCACAAACGTCAACGTTGCGAAAGCCAAACATTGTACAAATAATTCTAGAAAGTATCATTTAAACGTTGGTTAGCTCCCAATATGTCTGAAGACCGATCCAACCTTAGAAAGCGAAAGAGCTCTGGAGAAAATGGCACCGATCCTGCCGGTAAGTTTTATAACCTAAAAGTTTCGACGCCTTTTACTCTTGTAATTCGTAACTGATGCTACTTTCTTTTCTTTTAGAACCTGCAACGAAAACCGTGCACATTCAGTGCCCTTATTTGGATACGATCAACAGGCACGTCCTGGATTTTGACTTTGAAAAACTATGTTCTGTCTCTTTGACAAGGATCAATGTTTACGCTTGTCTTGTTTGCGGCAAATATTTCCAGGTAAACAAATACTATTTATTTCTTATTATACCAAGAATCTACTCTTTTTAATATAAAAAGCTTATTTCTGACCATATATAATATTTATAAAGCTTAAAAATAAATTCGATATTCCTAATTTTGGATCTTTTACAGGGCAGAGGCACTAACACCCATGCCTACACTCACTCAGTTGCTGATGGTCATCATGTGTTTCTAAACCTACATACTCTTAAATTCTACTGTTTACCTGATAATTACGAAGTCATCGGTAAGTGGCGGTTTACTCAAATACTTATTTGAAATACCAGAAATGTTGGACCACACCATTTTTAAAATATGATACTGTTATTGAACCACTGTTGGCAAATGCTGCTTTAAACAGTATTATTTTTCAATACACAGAAGGTACAATCATTCATATTGTTTCTGTAATATTGAAATACTTGGCAATAAATGCACTTTAGGCCATGTTTGCATTCTTAGTCTTATTAGATTATTCGAATCCACAAATGTTCATTTTCTTAACAGATTCATCACTAAATGACATCAAGTATGTGTTGAACCCAATCTTCACGCCGGAGCAGATCAAGCAATTGGATTACAACACCAAGATGTCCAGAGCTATTGACAGTACTATGTACATGCCCGGGATTGTAGGCCTGAATAATATCAAGGCTAATGATTACTGCAATGTTATTCTGCAGGTGAGTTTTGTGTTTGTTCCTATCTATCACCTACACGTATGTGGATGTGGCGGTAAGGTGGAGGTTAAAGTTACATCTGCTAAATAATAATTTACATAAACAGGGAAAGCAAATGCACTAAACTAATCAATCTACACTATTCATGTTTGATTGCATCAAACATGGTCATTACTTCATAAGTATATAATTTTATTGCCTTTGCAAATCAACCAAATCATCTGAAAAATAAGTTTTTTATAACCAGCTGTTTCATTACATGATGTAGACAAACTTGCGAAAATCTATCAACTTAAAGTGTATATTTACTACTGCTATCAGGAGGCCATTAGATGCAAAGTAATCTTTATTCAATTACAGTGTCTATCACAAGTGCGTCCACTCCGCAACTATTTCCTGCGCGAAGAAAACTACGCGAACGTAAAGCGTCCTCCCGGCGACTCCTCCTTCCTTCTAGTGCAAAGATTCGGAGAGTTGCTCCGGAAACTCTGGAACCCGCGCGCTTTTAAAGCTCATGTGTCGCCCCACGAGATGCTGCAAGCTGTTGTGCTGTGGTCCAAGAAGAGATTCCAGTTTATTAAACCAAGTAAGTTATTTGATAAATCTCTTCATTATTCTTAAATTACTTATCCTACCTTCTGTTTGGTTAGCGAGGAGCCACTAGCACTTTCCGCTTACCTACCTTACCGGAACCTATAGATATCTGGAAAGAACTATCTTTCAAGATCTCTATACAGCCTTTCAAAGTATTTGCTTAAAAGAAGAGTTTTTGAACAATAATGTCAATGATCTGCATTCTGAAGTGAGGTTTAAAATGTGTTTTATTTACTAATATTGATTTCTTTTGCAGGTGATCCAATTGATTTCATGTCATGGTTTTTAAATTCACTGCATATGGCGTTAAATGGGACTAAGAAACCAAACAGTTCTATCATATACAAATCTTTTCTTGGCCACATGAGGATATATACTAGGTAATTATGAAACTGAGAACTTAATATCTTCATATCAGCTTTGAATAACATACTGCACATAGGCCTTTGTTTATGACATCCTTCGCTTCCCTTGCCCTTGGCATCCCTTTTCTGCTATATTTGAATTTTAAATAACTCAAAGTTTATACTAACTCTGTAACTGCTCAGAACTGTCGACTTCAGTTAAACTATTTCAGTTATTTTAAAGATGTCGGCCAAACTATAAAAAAATATTATAACTTCACTGAACAATAGATAAAACTGCAAATATTGTGTTATTCAGAAAACTACCACCGACTGATGCAGACGACGCAGCTAAGGTGGATCTGAGCACCGAAGAGTACACTGAGATGATCACAGAGTCGCCATTCTTATACCTCACCTGCGATCTACCGCCCACGCCGCTATTCACTGACGAGTTTAGAGAAAATATTATACCACAGGTAGTATTCGTTTAATGTAAAATCATATTTGTGTGTATATTGAAGCTAGTATTCCTGCTTGATAAATAGATTTTTGGTAAATATGCAATTTGGTAAAGATAAAGTTTGTTGCTAAATCATATTACTATAGTCACTATTATTATCTTAATTCATAGAATTTTTGAATGTATGTGCAATCTTTGCATTACTTACATGTTTTATATGGAATTATATTATTTTCTTCTTTTTATCCAGGTCAATTTATACCAACTACTTTCTAAGTTCAACGGGCAAACATCGAAAGAATATAAAACGTACAAAGAGAATTTCTTAAAAAGATTTGAGATTACTCAGCTGCCGCCATATTTGATTTTATACATCAAAAGATTTACGAAAAACACTTTCTTTGTGGAGAAGAACCCTACTGTTGTGAACTTCCCAGTTAAGTAAGTAATCTATGTTTGTTAAATTGAAGATGTGGAAGCGAGACAGCGCACTCCTCGGTGTAGATCGGTATCTCTCTTCCACACTTGGAATAAAACTACTTTTAAATAAAGCGAAAAGATTCTTAATTGATTGTTTTCATAGTTTTTTTTTTTCTTTAGAAATGTCGATTTCGGAGATATACTAACGCCAGAGGTGAAGGCGAAACATAATGGCAAGACTATTTATGAGTTGGTGGGCAATATAGTGCACGATGGTACTCCAGAAAAGGGCACGTATAGAGCTCACGTCCTCCATAAACCTACGCAGCAATGGTAAGATAATTAAAATAATTAACTTGTATCTGTAGTGGACTTAGGGCGAGACTCCACCAAAGCACAGATGTGTGCGGTGTACTGTGCGAGGAGATGTTTTTTTAGCTCGGAGGACTCTACCAAAGCGCACATCTCATATCTCCACTTCCATCGCATTATACAAATGTTACTCATCTCCGCATAACGATCACTACCGAAGCTGAGCGGAGAGATGTCATTAACACAATAATCGCTCCACTTGTCTCCGCCTAGATGGTGTCTCGGCCTTAAGGTTGCGAATGTTACTGCCGATTAATTGCGTTGCATGTTCAATTTGCCAAAGACTCATTTGTGTGATAACAATTCTTTTGTTTCAGGTACGAAATGCAGGATCTTCACGTAACCAGTATTTTACCTCAAATGATAACCCTAACTGAAGCATACATTCAAATATATGAACTAAAACAGGATTAGTATAGGAAAATAAATACGATTAAGTATACTTGTGTACGTTTATTTATTGAATATACAAATTCCTGATATTACAGACTCCCCATTTAACAAACTGTGGCCCTGGAATGACCTTTACACTTAAATACAATAATTAATTATCAGCATTACCATATTTTATAAATATGCGACAAAATATATATATTAGAAAATTCATGTTAATTATTTGACACAGTTTGAGAAATGCATCATTTCACAAAGAAAATAGTTCAGGTCTGTTACTGTTCCTTAGACATTTTAGAAGAAAACTACCGTAATGACAGTTTACACAGCTGCCAGGTATAATATGAACAAAACAAGTTAATTTCTACAAGACACTTGAGTCAAATACTGAACACATGACAAGACTGAACCATTTTCTATGGCATTCATTAGACATACATCTCTAATGGCTTTCTCCTTTCTTTCCCGCGATACGCTTGAACTCTCCCATGTTGGTTGTGGAGATGGGCGACCCGTAAAACGCAAGGTGGTCAATCTGTGTAACCTCTCCTCCAGATTGGTTGTCTTTGACAAACAACTGAATGTTCTGGACGCTTTGGAACTTGACGAACTTCAGTGGCACTGGGTTGCCCTCAAGATCATTTGGGGCGAACCTAGAACAATAATAAATAATAGTAATTGTTGCAGCATTTTAATAGTTTTGATTGTCAAGCGTCTTCCAAACATGTGCCTCACTGCACTGCAAAGTTTTCTCATAAGTATTAAGTTTAATTGCCAAGGAGGTTGCCACCAAGTATCAACCCATTGGTGCTTTGTACTTGGTGATGCTCTCTCTGCATGTAGGCTCCATTGGGCCATTGTATAGTCTTTTGTCATTAAACTACTTACTCAAGATCCTGCACAGACATATTGCCCGCGGCCTGATCAAAGTCTAGTGTTCTCGGCTGGTTGATGAACACCTTCACCGACTTTGGTCCCTTGTCACTTGGGGCTTTGATTTTTAAAGAGTGTAGCTTCACCAACTGAAATAATAGTGAGTTCATAAGACATGAGTCATCTTCAAATAACAGGAAATAAACATATGCAGGAAGAAGGCAAAATAAATGAGGTTGGTTGTATTTATTTATTAGGTGTCCCTAATCATTTGTGTTTATACACAAGCAAGTCTATTATTAAGGAATTAATGACATTATTAAATAATTTTATCAACATTAAATTGACTTTCTTTAAGCAGTTCCATGTTCATCAAACTCTGTGTAAGATTATTAGATTAATCAACAAGAGTGACTTGCATTAATTGATATAATTACTTTCACTAGTCATTATTTAGACAATAACATGAGTCAAGCAGAATGCAATGAAATCAGCTTTACCTGGTTGAAAGTAATGTTTATGATGAGTTGCTCATCACAGTCACTGGCAAGGTAGCCCCCAGCGCTGGTCAGGCAGTGTGCCAGCGGATGGTTGTCAGCCTCATTCAGGCACTCACACTCGCTCTTAGTAATGAATGTTGCTAAGTCCATCTGTCAATAAAAAGATTTTTTATAAACTTTAGAAGCATAACTAGTTTCTCTTAATCGAAAAAACATAGTACATGCAAATTGGGTTTTCTTGCAAGTCTAAACATAAAACTAAATTTTCAGGTATAAAGTATTAATGACTGTTCTAATATTGTACAACAGGAGTGTGGATTATTTACTTGAATGAACTATCCAAGGTAAGGTAAGGTATAAAGGTATAGTTAAGTATAGTATATGTACTATATGTCCTATTAGAAGGATTCCCATATCAATCTGCTCAAACAGAATCATTAAATGAACACAAAATAATAAAGATGCTATACTAACATGTCCAGCAACAGTGTTGTCTTCATCTCCTGCCTCATCAGTACCATAGTATTGCCTAACTTTAGTCTCTAGTGTGCCTGGGTCAGCACCCTGTAGCTGGTCAATTCGTGTCTGTAACAAATAAAAACTTATTAAATGTATAGATTTATTAACATGAAATTATTTGTGTAATCTGTTTTAAATATGAGAGTGTTGATATATTGTTAGGGCCACGTACCCGGTTTCTGTAGAATATGAATGTTGGCATCGCACTGATGCCCTGGGCGCTGGCGGTCTCCGCGCACCTGCCGACGTCCACCTTCAGGAACACGGCCCGGGGGAACTTCGCCGGCAGCTGCTCGAAGAACGGCGCGATCCGCTGGCACGGCGGACACCTACACAACATAATCAATTATTTACTTCAACGATGACTTGAATATTTGAAAGCTTAGACAGGTTATCTGTACTTACCAAGTCGCTGTGAAATCCACCACGACAAGCTTGGTGCCAGCATTGGCCATTTCCGTCTGAAAATGAGCTTCACTTTCAATAACTGTAGCTAAACCCATTGTTTTATTTTTACTGATTCCTATTTAATAAAACAAGTGTCTACAATGACAACAGTGGGAATGATACAGTGATACTTCAAATTACTTCAAAATGGTAGATTGATTGACAGAAGCAGTGTTGCTGTTAAAATAATTCGTTGCATCGTTAAAAATCAATAGCGCACCATGGCCACGGTTCTAAACGGTCCAAAGTAATCTAAACCTTATGCATGAAGTTAATGTTATATATTGAAGAATTAGTTTTACGTGATATAACTAAATAACAAAACAGTTGGCTTATATATTCCACAATAATTTGATTGCCATTACAGAAAATTACAGATTTTTTTCCATTATTTTTTATTTTAAAAAAAGTACTTTTTCTATAAGTTTATTCGTTATTAAATTAAAATTGAATGCATAAATTTGTTAAACATAAAAACAGGAAAAAGTGGTATAAAGATGTTAAAATTGCCTATAACCTAGCAACCTCTATATAAAGTTTATTCAATTTTAAGGCAAAGAAAGAAAGCAAATAAACCCGTGACTTAAATACTAACATTTATTGTCTTGTTATTCACCTATTTATATATTAATTATAAATAAAATAAAAGTGACATTAAAAACATTTAAACAGGGGGCAACCTATTAAATTAGAACATAATTGCTTGTTTTCTAATTATATTTTACGTAATCGTGGCTTAGATATCTCATTTAATTTTTTCTACGTAATCTTTATTTATAGAGGGATTGGGTGAAGCATTGAGGGAATCTTGAAAGGTAGACACCCGCGGCGAAGCTTATTCACAGCTTATCCCTACAATAATTTACTCTGAGCTCTGAATGATGTAGCAATACATTTTAATAAAGCAACTTTATTTAGATGATGGCTTTGTTCTTTGTATTCAAGACTAAAATAGACGTAACTATTTTCATTTTATCTTAATAATATATCATTTCTAAGATTTTGAATTGATTTAGTAGAATATAGTTCTGTGGGTGATAAAATCTGAAATCGAAGGAATGTTTAATTTTCCCGTAATTGTTACTTAAAAAAAAAAACTGTTATTGTTTTTAAACTTTTGCGACTTGTACACATGTCGGGGTTAAAACCCGTTAGTTGTTTAAAATTAATTAAATTTGTAACTAAGTATTTTTATAAATAATGCTCTCGTTCCAAAATACAATAGTGAAATTACCGGCGATCTGGTTCTCTGCGCCTGCTGCTTTACTGTCTTCTTTAACTATAACTCTTTGCTAAAGCTTATTTATCAGTAAGCTTCTAATTGAGTAGTTGCTAAAATTCAATGCAAGGATAGTTAGCAGATAATTGAATTATGTTTTTCTGCATAAAACATTTGCTACTACTATATTGAAGAGCATTTGATCCTGTCTGTTTCATAAACCCTATCAATTTCAGAACCTCCAGTAGATCGTACTATGGTCATTGGCGGGTTCTCTTAACTCCGAAACCATAATCGATATTGACGTATGAATAAGTGATAGTTTCAGGTAATTAGTTAGACTTAAGCCTTCGAAAAAATAAGGTTGAATATAGGTACTAATGATACGATAGAAACGTTAAGAAATCACAGAAACCTAATTAAATCAAATTTTGCTTGGTAGTTTAATAACAAAAAAATCTTGCCTCAAAAAATTCTCTTACTCTTAAAAATTCCATTATTGTAATATACCTAAATAAAACAGGATAATCTTTCTTGATGAGAAAAACTGAGCCGTATAAAAATAGCCTGCGTTTTCTTAAAGCTAAATCGAATTGCGTGGAGGCAATTCAAAGAAACAAAGTGGTCATCCGTCTTTATTCGCTCATCCTTATCTCTAAATAAAAACAATAGAACTGAAGGAAAGCGGTCAGTTTTCATTCGAATTCAGACGTCGTAACGTCTTCGTGAAATGATAACAGTTATCATGTTGAAATCAATTACATCGCTTCGTCCTTTTACAATTATTTCGTTACTCATGTGCTTAACAGTTATAATTTCTAACGGCGATTTAACCAGCCATGGACACAAGAAGGTTATTTCAAATTTCCCTAAAGAAAAATATATTGATGACTATCTGACGTCATTGGAGAAAATTATAGAATTTTGTGTTAAGCACAAATTATATATTGATTTGAATTTTGAATTTGGACTGTTTTTGGTGGCAGGTAAGAGTGATTTTTAAATTTGGGTCGAATTGGGCCAAGTTTGGGCCAATTATAAAATGGAATAAAATGTTATTTAAGTGTATAACTTAGGCTATCATCAGACATGGTTAAGAATAGTCAAGATTGTTTGTGATTGCAGTGAATCTAAAGAACATACTGGAAGTGAAGGCTGACGATATGCCACTTACACTTAAGTACCGCATAGAACAGTTACTGGTTAAAACTGATGTGGTTAATGAATATTTCCGCTACATGGTTCGGAAAACTAAAAAAAACATAGCTTATGATGAGGACAGGAAAAGTAAGTGCTGATTTTTGTATTTTATAATTGTTTTGTTAAGGTTTAACGAATTCTTGAACATATATTATATATTTTTTGTAATAATTACTAAGAGATTCATGCCATAATATGTCTATCTAATATTAGGAATTGACGCACTTTTCCATGACCAAATAAGCATGAGTCCTATGTCTCAAAGAAAAAAAAAATGTTTAAAAAATTCAACGTACTTCTTTATCGACTTTTTGACAATATACATCGTTATTATTGTTTTCTTTGTGACAATGATGGCCTATCTACCACGTATTTACTGATAAAATATATTTGATTTTCGATTTAAACAATTATGTACGCAAAATGATTATTAATAGATAATTATAATAAATTCTTACTTTTAGTAACAAGATTATTTTTCAATGAAACTATTTGGCCAAAATATATGCAAAGGTTCAATACTATGTTGCTCAAAAAAACAAAGGTTTACACTCCGGAACAGTTGGAGAGGATATACGGAAAATGGGAGAACTACGAAGCAAATGTTGATGACTTTGAAAAATACAAACCCTCACCCGACGACTCGGGTAAGTTAATACTTACTAGTATTCTAGAAATTAGCATTTCTTAACGAGTATTAGGTGCTATAATAAGCAGCATTTTTTGAACGTCAAGACAGCAAATATATTGCATCGCCCACCCATTACCCACCAGCAGCAGCGTGAGCCCACCACCTATATAGCAGTCGGTTCTGAATCAGAATCTAGGCTCTGTAGTGCGCTATCACACTTCAAAAACTTTAAAAACAATATAATATTACTTTAGGTCTTGGAGACATGCCCTCGGCCTCATCCCCTGTAAATATGTTGTCTTGTTGTTACATACAGTGGTTACATAAAATTTGATAAAATAAGCGTCGAAAAATTTTGTACGGCCCTCTGTTCCAATGTACCACGTTGGGCGCCATTATTGTCGGAACACCAAAAAGAAAAAAAAAACAATGTAAAATTGGATATGAATTTAAAGGTAGGGACGTGTCTTGTGATAAATATTATAAGACATAAACACAAATCTAATAAATTTAAAAAATCATTAGGTACTAAATAATAAATAAACCAGACTATATGCGTCCCACTGGGCACAGGCCTCTTCCCATATAGGGAATGTTTGAGCATTGATCACCACGCTAAATCACTGCGGATTGGCGATTACAGATTCCAATGTTTGAAAACAAGGTTTCCTCACGATGTTTTCCGTCACCGTTTGTCAGTAGTATGTTAGAACAATTAAGAAAGTACATAGTAATATAACTTTGAAAAAGTCACATAAGTACTTACATGCGCTACGGATCAAATTTTGGTTAGGTAAAATCGAATTAGTTACTATAAATTAAATTATGTTTTGAAAAAATCAGACAAATTTCTACACCACACAATAGTACCTCTAATCTTCAGAAATCTACCTCTACCTCTCTATTATTATTTATTTATTTTATTTATATAGATGCCTGCATCGCACTATTAGGAGAACAACCGACCGCTGAAGGCAGTCATATTGTAGAATTCAGATGTAAAGCTCCTCAAGAATGCAGAGACGGGATCGAAAGAGGCAGTGATTACGGCTATGGTTTAACACACAGGTATTGTTATTATTATTTTGTTTAATTAATAATTATTACATCATACTGAGTGTACGTCGGACTTGTACTGGTCAAAATAATCCTGTTCTCCTTCTATTGCGTAATCGACAGGAACAATACTTTGTACTGTAAACTACGAGGGGCATCGATGCACTTAAATTAAGTGTTACTCTTGCCCAACTGGGCCCTTATTTTATCTTGAAATTTAAATGAATAAATGGTGGGCTATGTAACATTCAATTATAATAAGCCAGTCTTCTGGACACGTTTGCCGCCATTGACAGAGATTAAATTTTTTTGACGCTTTGTAAATATCATGTTATTGTATAGGTTTATAAGTTTGGTTTTAAATGTAGATATGTTATTGTTTTGCGTAGTCATTATCATACATTGTGGTACTTAATTGTGAAATTTATAAAGAAACGATGAGCATTGAACGCTCGCTCACTTGTAAGTTGGCGGATTCAGTTTCCAATATTTGATATCCATTTTCCTCACTACTACTATTCTTTACTCTGCTATATTTAACTTTGTAATTATATGTTTAGGGTGCTATATCTGCTGCTGTCACGATTTGCACGAGGTTGCTCTGTATTTTCATTGAAGGAAGACAAATCTAAGATGGATAGGTACTGCAAGAAGGCATTCAACGAAGCTCAGTTCATTGCTGCAAATGGATACAAAAAACCAGACCTGATGATGGAACAGAGTGAGTTATTTGCAGTGTTTATTAACAAATATTTATAAACTAACTTGAACCGTGAGACTTACTTGTCTTGTGTTTAAGCAGTTAAGCTACCCGTCATAAACTAAAAGTCATCCCCATCCATCATTTGATAGGCCTGTTGGTCTAGTGGTTAGTGGCCCTAGCTTACTACTTTACCAGAGGCCGTGGGTTCGATCCCTACTCAGGACTAATGGTGGTGTACTGAGACTGAGAACAAAAGATCGTCTTTTGTTCTGAGTCTGGGTGTAATATATCTATAGTATGTATGTGTTTAGAAGTATATAAGTACCTATATCAGTTGTCTAGCACCCATAATGCAAGCTCTGCTTAGTTTCAGATTAGATGCGAAATGTCGTGGAATATTATTGTCTATGTCAAACTCCTTAATAAAAAAAAAACTTTTCAAATTATGCCCTATTTCAGTTGTCATCTGCGGCCTGATCGGTCACGCGCAGTTCATCCAACACGAATGGATAAAAAACTTTTTGAAGTTACAAACTCATTTGGGTTGCTTCACCGAAAATGTCGATGGTCCGGCCTCGAATGAGATGCGTCTGAAGGAACTGCCTGACGATGCCTGGACTCTCCAGCGGTTCACCAGCTCGATTATGAATGGAGGCTGTAACGGTCATACCACAGCTTTAGCGGCCGCATTGTTGTCTTCAGCCATCAGATACATTTTGGAGAATAATTATAGTTATTAATTTTTGTTGTCTACCCTCTTTAAGGACGAATTTAGGTCTTCCGAAGATACGACATAATTCAAGGCAAGCACTTGGCCTATTTCAAAAGTTAAGATAGGAAACACATTTAATTAGGTAGACTTTATTATCCTTTCTATATACGTCATTGTAATTGATTAATGCATAGATTTTTAACTTGTATTTAACTTGTAGTCATAGATTGTTTGTATATTATAACGCATAGATTGTTCGTAGTTGTTAACACACTTTATGCTATAAGTACATTTAGTATTGTAGCAATAAAATCATGAAAAAAGGGTTGTTTTATTTTTTATTTAATTGAAAGAAGTTTAAAATTCCTAAAATCCTCTATTCCTAAAACTTCGCAATATATAAGTAGCCGTAACCATAGCACATGGTTGTGCGATAACGTAAAAACTCTACCTTGGTTTTTTATCAAGACAACAATTTTACGGTGCTGATTCAATTTCGATAAATATTGCACTATGAAATTAAAGTCAAAGACTTACATTAGTATGCACCCGTGACTTCACCTATCTGAAACGTTAAGATGAAACTTTTCTAGTGGAACAAAATAACACCAGCTGTGTAAGTATTATTGACCTACTATTTCTAGTACATTATTATAAAACTGTCAGTTAGATTTATATACCCTTAGTTTATGATTCTTCCTTAGAGTCGCTTGAATCAACTTCCATACATTTTTGCCCATTCAAATCATTCATTTCAACATCAATAATTTGACCAACGACAAATAAACATACACCCAAACAGTCACAATTAATTACTCTAGAGTTACATTAAAGCTGGTATTGACAACATAATATACCTATACAGGTGTACGTTAAGGTCTCGTCTTGAAAGTGACAAGTGTGGTTGGCCTCGCACCACATCTCTGCAGCCAATGTCGACCGGACATCGAGCGCCATGAACGTCTGGTGTCGCTTCCGGTCGTAGGAAGTGCATACTAAGCTTCTAGTGAAGTTTATTTGAATAAGCAACAAGTCAACAATTGTTTACACGATAAAAATATTAATTTCATTAATCATAATACAATACTTGTAAAAAAAACAAAACTTATAGATGGTTGAAATGTTAATATCTTCTACATCTCGTAATTTTATCTTGACTCCATTTCGAATTATTAATTTACGATCTTCGCAAAAAACTCAAAGACATGGAAGTCCTAAATCTAGGTTACGTAACGTATGAAAACTTTAAATGTTACTTGGTTATTAGCTGCTGATTATTAGTTTTTGAACTAGCCCACCGATGGTACTTACGTGCATACTACATTACGAATTCCACACTTAGGAATTGAATCCTTGTATAGCGGGGGGTTTCACAGACCTTCAATCTACATGCACAAAGACACCCAGTCTTCGAACAAGCATTTGTGGATCACACAATTTTTGTCCGATGCAAGGATGGTACTCGCGACACGTCGCGCACAGTGGTAAGCGGCGTGGTGACATAAACCTTGCAGTTATGTCTGGCTGTCTGTCTATCCGTGCAGTCAACTGTTTCTGTTGTCGGTATATCTTAGTATTATCAAAATCATGTAATAGGTAAAACACAGACCTCTAGTTTACAGTTTTCCTAGACTAGGAGGCAGGCTCCAATGAATTTGTAATATTTGGTTGTTAATAACCGATTAATTACATTACGTATTGTCGGTTAATTGTTACATATACATACTTAATCATGCAACGTGAATAGCTACTCAAATATCTAACTTCACTGAGAGGCCAAATTTAATGGCGGTTGTCGTAACCAGAAAATTAACTATTCAAATCTGAATACATAGTTAGCTTTAATTATAAACCTAATTAATGTGCACTCGCCTAACGGAAGTGACAATCATTGTACTTGTCGAATTATACCTTCCGGTTCGTTAAGAGGCTAGTAGGTACCTATTGAATGGTGTAATGTAACCTTCATGAAAAGCTGTCAGAGTGTGGGTGACTGGGAAAACATTTTTCTTGTTTATGAGTGAGTAATATTGTTTATACGGTCGACGTATTAGTCTTGTTGAATTACAGGTTTACGTTAGTCTTTAGAAATGCCAATTCAAAGAGAGATATAGATAGACATAGAGATAGAGAGAGATTTCGCTGACTTATTAATTTTTAGATATTAATAAGTCAGCGAAATCTTATGCAATTAATTGCAGTATTTTTTTGTCATATACGTAATTTAACATTCAAGCGTATCAATTCGTGACGCCATTCACGGGCGAGGCGGGCGAGGGTGAGTGAAAAAATAGTTCTAAATTGTTTATTGTCCTACAGTTATTTGCAAGTACCTTGAGATTAATTAAGTTCGTTCAAATCGTTCATAATAAGGTCCACATTGACTACCATACAAGTCTAGTTATATCCGGTGCAAGTGTCAAGTGAGAGACCTCTGTTTGACCCTGCGGCGTATCTAGTGTGATCATTATCTAGACAATCTTGATGTACTTGACTACGAGAACCTACTTTAAGAATTTTCTTTTTCTAGAATAATAGCTGAGAGTTCCGGATATTAGCAGCAAATTTTGGTTAAATTTAAAATCAATCTAAGGAATGCTCTTTCAAGTTTGCAAAACTAAGCCGCTTTTCTTTATAATGAGATAAATATCGATTTTCTTGACACATTTTCTTTTCTATCGGAAGTCGGTTATTACGTTAATAAGTCGCCAATGTTCTTTTTGTATCCCCGTACTAACGAAAACGAAAAAGGTTGAGTTGTTGATCCTATTCCTGAAGTCTAAAAGCGTGTCAGACAGCATAATTACTTTCGTATTCCTAATATTAGTATGGATAAAGTGTATATGATCGAAATTCGATAAGGTGGGTGTAATAATACAGTAATAAGGAATGTTATCACGAATTCCCGACCCATCTAATTTGTATGTGTGAACTGCAGACACCGTTTAGACCACGAACTTTTTTTGTATTAAAGTAACAAATGTTTCGTTTAAATTGTGCATAATAATGGATTTATTTATGTTAAACATAAACTAAACACTAAAAATAGATTTTGATACGTGATTTCCATTAAAATGATTTGGAAATGTATCTGTGCGTGTGAATTTGGATTCCTTCCTTTTTGCTTTTTGTGTGTGGTCCTTTTTTTAGGCTGTTTAAAATTACTTTTATGTCCCACAGTTCGATACAACTGTTTGAGTATATATTGATTATGTACATTGAGGACGATTTCCTCAAAGTGCAGCTGAATATGACGTACTCATTTTTTGTTTTTCTACACCTTCCAATGTCATGGGTTTTCCTGCCAATTTTATTGTTGTCTGTGTACGTACCTTACTGCCCTAAATAGAATTCTGACGTTAATGAAGATTATAGTACCAATTTCTATTTACATACCTATCTTTAAAAGTTAAGATTCCCATAAGTGACTGCTACTAAACTCATAAATCAAATCAATGAACAATAACTCGTCCAAACCAAAAACGAATTCCGTATTCATTACCCTTAATAAAAATGAATATTTCATTCTGAATTCACCGACCAATGTACATAAATACCAATCAAGCCGAAAAACGTGTGGTGCGTATCGAATTGTAACACATATTTGCATAATAAAACTGTAGCTTCCCATACAAGGCCTAATTTGCTTGTCGAATTAAAATTCGGGACGAGTTCCTTAGGGACCAAGTCTCATTGTCAGCGCGTAACGGTAAGACTGCGCCACGCACCTGCATTCTAATATTATTCTTTACTGTAAATGACCCTAAGCTACCAATTTCGGTAAGTTGAAAGAGGTTTGACGTTTGAAGTTTAAGGACATAGCTAGTTTAGGAAGTTAGGCGGCATAGTTTCAATAGAATTAAACAGATATTTTTTTCTTTTATTTGCTTAGTAATAAGGTATATTAAAGCTAAAGGATATTGTACCGAATCTTTAAATATTCATAAAGTAACTTGTGCTTGGATTTGACTTTTTGTTGGTTGTATGTGAAGAGAAATTGCGATCACTCCAAACTTACTGGGAATATAAAATTTGTATGCCCATAAATTACATTTATTCAAGACTATTATAGAAACATTTATAACATACACGGAGAGGAAGGAATCTTTTAAAGGTCAAAGAAGAGATGGATGGATTGTGTAAAGAATAATATGAATGAAAAAGGAGTAGATGTTACTGTGACGTCTGATAGGGGAGAATGGAAGAAAAAAAAAGTGTTGCACTAATCCCAAGTAAAATGGGATAAGCACAGGAAGATGATGATGAATAAAGAAACATTTACTAACATTTTGTATGAAGCTATCACACGTCTGAGATAATTGAAATCCAAATTGATGTCACGGTAGATTCGTCTGACGATTTTATGTTATCTACAGTGTCATGGTCGATACGCAACTGTATACAGCTGTTATGAGAACTACATGACTTATCGGAAAAAAATATACTTTCTTTCTAAATGTTACCCTATTGTTGTTCTATCAGTAAAAATATTCGTTGTTTAAGAGTTTTGACCAAAAAGAGGTGGCAGGGTGATTTGAACGTACACCGCGAGAACTGGTTCGAGGTGGACTGACAAACGACAGAAAAACGTGGAAAGACTTGGGGAAGGCATTTGTTCAGCAGTGGGACACAATAAGCTAGGAAAAAAAAAACTTGACTGACCTGTTGGTCTAGTGGTTAGTGGACCTGACTGCTATACCAGAGGTCGTGGGTTCGATTCCCAGCCAGAACAAATATTAGTGTGATGAGCACGATCATTTGTCCTGTGTCTGGTGTTATTTATCTGTTATGTATTTAGAAGTATATAAGTGTGTTTATCAGTTGTTTAGTACTCATAATACAAGCGTAAAAGTTGGGTTATATAGATACCATAGTATATTATCATAATAATTATCTATATTTAAACTAACACCAGTCCTGCATGGTAACATTGTACAAAAAACCAAAATGTCTTTAAAGTCTCTTTTAAAATATATGCAAATTCTATTATTTATAACGGATTTATACAGCTCAAAACTAGATTGATGTTTGCTAATCATCCGTTACCCTATAGTTCAAGGAAAACCAGTCTAATATTATCATTTACATTAAAAAGAAGTCGATATTCAGTAGTTACTCAATATCCCATCTATTTATTCTTATAATGGTTTTATGATAATGTGTCTAGAGGCTTTAAATATACTAGAATCTTATTAATATTATAAACGTGAAAGTTTATAAGTAGGTATGGATAGTTAGATAAATGTTTGTTACTCTTTCACGCTCAAACGGCTGGATCAATTTTGATGAAGTTTGGTATAGAGTTCAATGGCACATTGGATCAATACATACGCTACTTTCTAACCGACTGCGTCAGAGGGGAGGATTGTTCTTGCAGCTAAACCTGACATTCACGCGGGTGAAGACACGGGCAAAAGCTATACACTTTATTATAATGGTTTTATGATAATGTGTCTATGGGTTTTAAATGTGCTGTAATATTATAATATTGTTACGTGAATGCAAATCGTTATCCGGGATCAAAAGTCCTGAGGATTCGTAGTCAGGAAGTAATATGGAGATTATGAGCAATTTATAATCTAGTTTTATGGTGCCTTATTGGAAAGGTAAGTCATGACTGGCACTTTTAATGGATTGCGTGGATGGAATCATAGAATATCGATATTAATAATAAATGTATGTTATACACGTAGATTAGGTATCTATTAAATGCAGGGACTTAGCTGTAACTGTACCTACTACTGCACGAGGTCTTTTGAAGTTGATAGTGCTAAAAGTTGTGGAAGGAAGATGCCTCTATATTCCCTTTAGTGCACTGAGCCGCTTCCGCAACCAAATTGTTTTGGGAGGTGGTGAAAATGAAAAAAATATAGGAATCTATCGATTGCAAATGACTCAGTACTACTTCTTGCATACAGTATTGAACTGCTAGCTAGCTAGTTTTTGATGACCTTGCGGTCTCCAGATGTTTAGTCATTTGTTTTCAGATTTTTGCAGCAAAAATACTATGAAAATGCATGTCATGAATTTTAATTACTTACGTAAGTGTCCACGAAAGCTGGTATTTTCATCACTTACACTTACTCACACGTTGTCATCTGTATTTAAAAATAACATGACGCTTACCGGATCCGTATGGAATGTTTGCGAAACTAGAAATTCCACAACACGTCCAAAACAATGGCCTTTTGTTAATAACTTTTGTTACAATAATAATTATGGCAATAAAAACTTTCATTTTCAGTGAAATTTAGAGGATATGCAAGTTGAGTATTTAGCTTTGTGTGTATTGTTCTCAAATAGTTGACTTTGAAGTGTGAAATATTGTAAACTTTAATTAGGTCCTTCATACGTATTCATTTGTTTCGGAATAGGTATACTACCGGTATTTCTAAAACGAAGAACTCTAGTAGTACATTCAAAGTTTTTAATTAGATCCGACAGCCGACATCATTCCATGCAATATAAAAGGTAAAACTACCGACTGTATTTAGGTATACGTCGTACATTCACAAATCTCTCGCAAACCATCTTCCTATTTAGCCTTGGCGTTTGCTTCTTTAACTTTCATTGTATAATCCACTTCTGACTCGTCCCCATTTTATTGGGTGATCATTATATTTTTTGGGTTAATAAATAGCCTATGAAACTTACTAATGAAGCCTGCTCTTGGTAAATGAATAACCAAAATCTTTTCCGTAGATCCTGAGTTTATGTCCCACAACACTACAAACTATACCTCTTTAAAATAAATAAAGTAGTATAGACACCTCAGTCAGGTGTCCGAATCATCTCAGTTTTAATTCTTAACTTAAAAAACTGGGATATTCAATAAATAAACAAATAAGGAAGTAAGATGCGTACCAATTACAGCATCCGTTGGTAACGGTACTCATGCACTATGGGAATCAGCTGACATTTAGCTTTGTCGTAGAATGCACATGCTAACTAAGGTCACGCGGAGTGTCTCTTTCGTGTTATTAAGATGTTCGTACTTGAAAAACAAAAAGCTATCTATAAAAAAGCAAATGCTACCAAAAACAAGCAATGTTCTTTATAGACATATTGGCATGTAACTAAAATTGGAACTAATGCCGTCATACATAATATGAAAATCCATCGCTTTTGTCAGCACACCATCGCATTCATGTTATTGTCATTAGTAGGTACCAATGCGACTTTTGCGAAGTTTTATGTACTTCCGGCACTACTACTATTTATTATATCACATATATTCGATGCGTGAAAATATATTAAAGAACCTGCATTAATGAAGAGATTGTCCTACGACCATATCTTCAGACAAAAAACGGCATTCCTCAACCCTTCGTCATATTGCAGGTCATAAAATATTCGAGATATTCTGTACAGAGTTTAAAACCTATTTTTAAACACTTGATTACTTTTAATTTCCTTTTATACACCTTGAATGTAATGTCAAGGTTATTTTTATGGTTTATTTATACCTTTTAAATATGACCAGCTACAATTATTTGTATTTAATGAGGAATTTTAATTTGTATGTTCTGACAAAAAGGAAGTACTGTTTTTTTTATGATTGTCATTTGTTAATTTATAAGATTGTAATCGTTTTATTGCTGTTTATTCAAAAAATATTATTGAATGAAAAAACCATTGCCTTATACCTACATTATTAAAATCATGTTACCATGTTGATTGTTGCCACCAGAAAACATATTTCTGGATTTACTTATCTGGTTGTCATAAAAAAGCAGGTGACGATTCTGTTACATTTTCATTCGTTTTCCTTTCCCTTTTTTCTCTGTAATACACGCTTTTGAAAGAAAACTATAACGTTAATACTGCAGTCCTGATTTTGGGGTGTTACCGGAGCGAATATGATGTGGTTCTGATTATTGAATACATGAACAGAGCGAGGGATGTGCACGACAGTTTATAAAATAAAGATCAAAAAGAAGTTCCTACGTCCACCTACTCCAATTCATTTCATAACACGTGAATCTAAAAATAAAACCAAGCCAATTTTATAGGAAAAGATTTCGAAACATAAATCTAACAGGATCTCTACTCTTTGTTATTGCTAGAAACGGTTTCGTAACACTCTCATAACAACAGATCTACATGATAATGACATGCCACAGATATAAATGTCACTGAATTAAATAAACCGTAGCATCGTTAACATTTACATAAAATTTGGATTAACTATCTATTGCCTACGACTTCGCCCGCACGAATGTTGGTTATAGCTGAAAAAACATGACTTTCTTTAAAAGCAGTCGGTTAAAAACCAGCCTATGTTTTAATCCAGTGTGTTAGCTAGCTCCGTACTAAATTTCATGAAATTTGATTCAGCCGTTTGAGCGTGAAAGAGTGACAAACATCCATCCCTCCATCTATACTAACAAACTTTCGTGTTTATAATATTAGTACGAGATCAAATGCAGATTTTACGACGCCTTGATGAACACTGAAACTATAAATTAGTATATTTGCATGATCCACTTTAGTTCTACATGTTAATTATAGATTTAATCGTGTTTTGTAAAAGTTAACATTTAGATCGGCTTGCATGCTAATTGAGGTTATTTTTTGTACCGAAACTAATTTAGCAATATTAATTTTAAAGAAGAAGACGGATCTTGAGATATTGACTTGCAGGGTCTTACCGCAAGAATAATGTGAAAATTATTTTTCCATAGTAAGTTGGGCACCTAGGTATGAATCTATCTCTGATTTAAAGTGACTAAGAGTGTTTTAATGAGTATGGTTCCTATAGCTTTTAGTAACTAGGAATACGATACAATAAATTCAATTGATTATCAAAAAGCGTCTTCGCATCATTTTCCAAATCATTATTTAGTCAACACTAGCTTTCCTTCAGCGCGTCGCGTTGTCGCTGCGTATACGCTCAGTGAACGCTTACGATGAAGAAGCGCTAGTATGAACGTACACTTAAAAACTTAAATGAACTGATCATGTTTGGCACACCCCCTCGTCAACCCCCTGACGAGGGACAGTCCGTGAGGATTCCCACTGGGATACAAAAAAAAGGTCACTAATATTGAACCAAAAAATGTTTTCCTATTACAATAACTTTATGGCTAGTGCTTAATTGATTATGCATTTTATTTTACTATAGGACTAATCAATTTAAAGCATAAATAGTTACTAGTTAGCCTGCTCATCACGTGTTAAAAACGTGCCGGTCATTAAGAAAATAAAATTCGTATATAATATCAGTTGGTATTATCGTAAATCTTGTAAACTCATAGCGGAATAATAACACATTGTCGTTGACTTACATAGGGTCACCACGAAACACTTTTAAAGGACCTTTTGTGTATTTCTCTCTTGAATTATCAAACATGGCCTGTATACCTATAGACTATGACTACTATATGAACATTTATGGCGGTGAAATCATTTTGATTTTCAGGATTCGACTCTTTATGAGAATCCAGTTGACACAATTTTTTTTTAGTAACATAAATTTTCCAAACAAAAATGGCACCATTTTCCATCAAAACACTGTTTTCTGTACATTTTTTTTATTTCTAATAATAAAAATACATTACAACTGGCAACCCTCATTGCACGCATGCGCCGTGGCCCCTATTCATTATTCAGTACATGCGCAGGAGCGTTGACTTCGGCATGACACAGATTTCTTTGCGATGTCTAGACGAACATTACTTTAAAATATTTACTAACCGTATTCTATAAAAGTAACTGTAGATGATTATTGATGGCACTTTTCTTGACATAGCTCTACTAATTTGACGTGACTACCGTTATGGGAGGTGAAGAAAATCCTTTGTGATAGGAAAGTTTACATAGGATATTTTTTCTTTTCTATTGATACTACAGTGTAAAATATATAGGCCAATACACAAAATATGATTATAAAAGTAATATTAATTTCAGAAATAGAATTTTTCATATAGAGTAAAAACTATAAATTTTCACGCAAGCAAAATTGCGAGTTGACGATTTCTCAAACCAAAATTTGGAATTCAGATTTCCTCAAAATGTTTTTCTTCACCGATAACAATAGTTTTAATTAAGCCGAAATATACATTAATCATTCATATTTGTAGTATAATTAATACTCATTATGAAAAAGTAAAAACTAGAAGGGAGAAGCTATCATTAAAATAGAAATTGAATCTGTCATCACTTGCCAAAAATAACAATTTATCAAAATCAACAAACGATCAACGTAATATCTGTTTACTTGATTAAATATTAACTTAAGCAGCTTAACCCTACTACAAATGCTAAGTGAGTTATGTATCAAGCAAACCTTACGTAAGATATCACTTGTACGAAATGCTAAAAATGCGGTCAGTTCGGTTTTGTGACTAGTATCATGACTTAAATATGTTAATAGACGTCTTATGATAGACTACTAATGTGTACTTTGTACAAATGTATTGAGAGCGAATAATAAGGTACCGAAGATAATTTTTGTCAAAACTATGTTTAGTAATTACCTAAATAACAGGCATTTGTTTCGTAGATCTATTCAAGAAAACGTACTTCTTAGAAATGTCTTAAAATCGTATGATAGGATTATGAAGATAATAATTGTCAAAACGGTATTAAGACAAGTAATCACTTAAAAACAGGTTAGGGTCTTGTTGTAGATTTATTCAAGTTAGAACTACAGATGAGAGTAGTCTGAAATACAAAGCGGACTAGAATTTTCGTTAAAGTTGTTTCGGTAACCTTTGTATTGCTGAATCCTTCAAAATTTGTTGTTATTTTCTTATAGGATACATACAAAAACAACCGTAGATACTATAATCACAATAACAACTAATTATTATTAACCAACCGTAAAACCTTAAGTACCAATCGTGTGACACCAATTCGATTGCAAGTTTGAACACCTACAAAAATAGTAGCATCATCACTATGACTCAGGGTCCTTGAGAGCTGCATACATTACATTCTCATTACTTCAGGTATTGCAGCCGCCATTGTTGTTGAACAATGTAGACACCTACAGGCTTTCTGGGATCTAGGACCCTACTATCACGTCTCAAAGTAAAATGATTGCAGTTGTGGAAAAGAGACAACGCTCTATCTCGTGTAGAGCGCTGTCTCACTTTTGAAATGGCATACGTTTTGGTTTGAGAGTTGGTGGTGGTGCTTGAAGTGTGTGGTGGCGTTCGTCAACTTTTGTTTTAATTGTGTAATTATATTGTGGGTTAATTTTGATGCAAGGTTTTGGAGAAAAACGTGGTATAACTTCAAACATGCCATGTTTTTCTTCTGATTCTTCTTCAACTGTTCGTTCACTGAAAAAGTTAATCAAAAAGCTAAATAAACAAGAAAGGTCAAAGGAATGAATATAAGTGTTGTAAAAAAAGCATCATATGAATATCTTATCAGTTAAACTTTAACATTTCTCATGCATATCATCATAATAAGGAAAAAATATTAAGTGTAGATATTATTAGATGGGTACTTATACGAGAAATAATGACTATGCAAGATTAAATAACAGCCACATTTTGCTTGACTAAGTGACTAAGATCTGTCACTTTCATACATCCATCCGGGTTTTCTATCAAAATAAACGATGTCAAAATTTCTCTTGGCCAAGACAAGGTGGAATGTTTCTAATAATAATACATACAGAGAAAACCTAAAAAGGTTGATAAAATGCAATACATAACTACATCCTTCCTCTCGTTGCTTTTTACAATTACGTACACATTGCGTGTCTCTACAAGCCGTCGAAATGCCTTAAATACACGACTGTTACGTAAAAAGAAATCTAAGACTCCTCGCAGGAAATAGGTTTGCCTGTAAAAAGGATATCCGCAAAAAACACAGCAAAAAACATTAATATCCTTTTGACCTGACCTTGATTGTAAAAATCGTTTTGAAAATAACAAGAATTGCGTTCTGTTTATCGAACGAATGAGTCATGATTAAATTTATATAAATACCAGCTGTTACCCACGACTTCGTACGCGTTAGTAATACCTACTCTTGCGAAACAAAAGATTTGTCAAAACAAAAAAGAGTTCGCGGATAAAACATCTAGATATTGGCCGATTCTCAGACCTAGTCAAAATTTTTACAAAATTTCAAGATAATCGGTCAAGCCTTTTCGAAGAAGTATGAGAACGAACATTGTGACACGAGAATTTTATGTATGTGTTTACTAGTAATTTGCTAAGTACTTACTCAACACTTTGTGAATGGGAGTGACGCATACATGCTACTAAGAAACAATCACCAAATAGCTATAAATAGTTTTTCAGTAAACAGGATCTATAATACATAAAATTTGATTGATGCTACGTATTCCAGTGTTTTTAATTCCAAGTTTCCTTAAGCAATAAATATCTCCTGTAACCTTATTACGCCAAACGGCCGATAAGGTCAATTATTTCAAACAGTGATTAAAGTTATGAACTTAAAACTTTTTAAGAAATTAAATTTTGTTAGTAACTAACAGTACTGTAAGAAACTAGGTTCCCGATATAGGAAATCCTAGTGTGGGTCTAGAGCTCATTTAACTGGAAAAGTGTAATTTTCAGGAACAATGAAGGTATATTATTTCTGTTTATTTTTATACTCGTAATTTGTAGTTACAAAACTGTAAAGAAGGCACAAAATACCTAAACACGTTGACATTAAAGAAGCGAAAGGTCAGCTTTATTCCTGAACTTTAAGTTTGAGTATTCAATGTTATACCAATACCCAAGAATGTCATAATGTGGTTAGTCCTTGCACGTTTCGTCTAGCAGCCTTTGGTATGCGGAGTATGGTAGCACTGTAAAATTAATCTGCGTGCAATGTTGGCGGCCTTGACGCGCTGACGTCATTAGGAAGCTGACCAGTACCAGTACCTATCACGAATGGGACCAAGAATCTTAGTGCGATTATATTGTGACTGGATTATAGTCAATGTATGGTAATAAGATGGTTTGTTAATGAGTCTTAGAGTAAGCTTTTTGACCTTGAATCTAGCGAAATGAAAGTATGTTAAATAGGTACTGAGTGTCTAATGTGGGTAGATATTGAACCTCGTTTGTGCGCCTCAAGAAACGATGATTCAGGATTCAGATGCTCGTTGTAAACTTAGAGATTCTAAATAGAATTAATTAAATTGAACAAAATAACTTTATTTTTTTGTAGTTATTGCTCAGGCAAAATAAATATTCTGAAAAAAGTGCTTTTTAAACTTAAGCCATTAGTATACTTTTGCGGGAATAAGCCTATTTTTTGCTCGTTTATTTTCCACACCTTTAAATGCTTTCTATCTATCTGTTTGCGAAGACGCAAACAAAACTACATAGTAAAGAAAACGAATAAAACTCTATTACATAAACTGTAGCACTTATTACATGTAAAACATGATAGTCAACATGTGTGTGGTATATATTATTATCCTATTGCAAAAGTTCACAAGCTTTCGCGAATGCAAATTAAACTTTTACTTTTGACATTTCGGCTCTATGTCTATGCCGTACATAGACAAATCAAATGAATTCAGAGCTAATGTACAAACTCTTTGTTAATAGTGTGCGGAAGACTGAGTTAATTACAGAATCAGAAACTCCATTACAAATGTCAGCCTGAACCTAAATACCTAGAAACAGACTCATCTCTTTGTTGCTGGCTGGTAAATTGTCATAGACTAGACATGGAGTATAATAAAAAAAGAATAAATTAAAATTTGAAACAAAAGTTCATTGTTGATCCTAACTAAACATCATGACGTCAAAAAAATTTAAACTTTAAATGGTACGGTGTAATTACCGGCTGTTTTTTTGTCACAATTCGTAAAATAAATGACTATCGAAAAGGTCATTGGGCGAAATCCGACCCAGTTAACGAAAGTTTTCCTACAAAAACCAAATTAGTTTTAAATTGTTAAGTATTAACCTACATTAAAATTTAGATAGTTATTTATTTTTTAAACCATGGGAATAAAAAGTTATAAGTAAATAAAAAATAGGTAATAAACGTATTTATAAAACAATTCCAGTGAAGTATTCTGTTAAATAAATAAACAAAATAAACGTTGAGTGCGCGATTAGTGGCATGCATATGTCGTCTCAATCGTACTAAAGAGTAAAAACCGATTTTGACGATGCGCTCGCGTCGGGCGACCCGGCCAGGTCGCAGTCGTTCGTCATTTATTGTCGTTGCGATCTGTGTGTTTCTTAGGCTTTTATTGTTTTTATCGATTACTTTGGCGTGTTTATTGGATTATTAGTTTGCATTTGGATTTTGAATTCTGGTTTTAGTTGATAATATGGAAAGACAAAATAGTTGTGTTTCATGTAGCCACGGTTGCCGCACTATTGGATGCTGTGCGCATATAGCCAGCATAGTATATTTTTTGTCTTGGGCCCGATATCAAAATATTGATGCGCCTGCGGTGTTTTTAGACGACACAATTATTCCTTATAGACATTGATCATGTCGAATAAAACTTATAAACTCTTCTATACTTGTTTTATTTTACTTATTTTATTTTTAAAATCACGTTTACTATCAAGAAACCAATAAAAATGTACTAAGTATAGTTATAATTAACCTCATTATTGTATTTTTATTTTTTAGGTTTCTGTATTTTTCCCATTGTCTGCGTTAATGCGACATATATATTCGTAAACTAGAGACGTTAATCTAAACATACTACCTATTTTTATTTCTGTAGGCCGTGGGTATAGTTTCCATACTTTGGTGCCCAATGACCTTTGTAGGTATTGTGATTTTATATTAAGTGCATTAATTAATTTTAAGATGGCTATTATTAATTGGCACTCATATAATAATTGCGTTTTATACCCAAAATGCTTAATCTGAAGGTATTTTAGAAGGTCTATCATTGCTGTATTACATCTATAACATTTCATTCTCTAATAACCTATCGTGAATAGCTGTATTTATTATTGCCTAAAAAGTATTTTTAGAAATAACACCCACACAATCGTTTGACAAATCTCAAATACATCTGACAAAGATGTGTCGAGTCTGGGCAGGTGACATTAATCTGCGATGCTCCCCTCCGCAGGTGATGCAACTGACGGCACGGGTACGTTGCGTAAAAGCCTTTTTAGCATGCCGTCTGCGAAGCTTTCTCGCCAAACATCGGATTCGAAGAAGCACCCGACGCTTTTGTTTATACTCCACGTAGTCAAAGAACAAAATGTTTCATACAGTGCGTGAAATTGACACACTATCTTTGCCATAGTAATGTCATCTCAGCGTCAGTCGGTGACGAATCGCACCGACGTAACCCAGTCGCTGAACGTCGACTGATACCGTTGCCGCTACTCGTTCTGTTTTTAAAAAAGCATTTCTTTTTTTTTGTCATGCATAGGTTATTAGCGGTCAGCTACAGATCTAGTTTAATTTAAAAAGGTTAAAGACTAAGGAGTATGGAACAATGGTTGGAGTATTTATAAATAGATGGTGTAGTCATGTTTAGAGAATTTCTAGAGAAATAGCTCTTGTATCTCAGTATCGATTATTTGAGGAATGTGTTAGCTTTGATTAGATGTATAGTAAGTAAACCTATCTTATATAAGTCAAGGTTCATTTATGTAACCAGGTCAGCGTAGCTTGAGGCAAGTGTGAATTGATCGAGTTTCAAGAGTTGCTCTCAAAACTTCAAGATTTCGATAGAAATATGATTTAGAGCATGGTTTTCCGAATCATTTAGTTAATGTACCTTTTTATTTTGTAACTACATATACAAGTAGTCTTAATTACCGGAGTATTACTTAGAAATTGTGGTTTCATGTTTAATTAGTCGTATTTCTTTGTCAGGAACTGAACTTGTTTAAAACGTCATTACCACTTTTTTAATAATTATATTCGCTTATTTATTCTAACTTGAAAGTAAAATGGGATAAGGGCAGAAAGATGATGATGATGATGATGATTTATTCTAACTTGACACCAATCTTTTTTTTTAACTTTTGTGATACTGAAAATTTTTATTTTCTATTTTAATATAGATTCCAGTGGCCATTACCTAAATGTGCAAGTTACTCATAACTTAGTACAGTAATCGCGTTAAGCATAGAGTCTATAGTAACGATGACGAGTTGATGGCAGCAAGCCATCAACTACCATACTGGACCATTCTTACAACATAAAGTAAACAAGATTCTGTTGCACTAACGTCGTTATATAGAGCCAAAAGCATTCACTTCGGATCATTGGCTAATCGATAAATTGATAGTTAAGTACCTAGTAATAGCTGGTATTAATAAATAAATAAACAAGCCTGTATACGTCCCACTGCTGGGCAGTGGCCTCTTCCCTTGTAGGGAAGGTTTGAGCATTGATCACCACGCTAGCACACTGCCGATCATTTACACCTGTTAAATTTATATCATTAATTATACAATCCATAGATCTTTTTTTTGGCCTCTCCCTTCCTCTCCATCCTATTGAAATCATCAATCAACATTTAAATTGTAACAGGAACCCAAAATAAAGAAAGAACAAAGCGTTAACCTTAACTTTGTCAAACAAATAACAGTTCAAAACACTTCTGCGGTCAACCTTTCGCGACACGAAATTACTTATTCATCGACTGTCTATCATCTTTATCTATGGCTATTATTTTACAGCCAGTAAAACACGAACGGTACATTGGTATCATAGAGATCAAACCGAAACTCTACCGTGACATCTGAAAGCAAGACTTCAGCAAGTGAAGAAGAGAGATGGCACTCACCACAATGTAGAGCGCTATCTCTCTTTCGCAATTGTAACAGTGTTTCCTAAAGAGATGTTGGTAGGCGTTTTGTACATCATAGCATGTATTATGTAAAAGAAATGTTTGAGTTACGAGGACACGTACGTTTGTATGTCTGTTCGAGTTCAGTCAAACGGTCGGCGACCTTACAGTTTCGCGACTATAAACTATTGTTTAGTAACCACGACTATTGTTAGGAGAAACTTTTGTAGAGCATTCTTTGCTCTTTCATTTCTTGCAATAATGAAAATATTCTGAATATTATTATTAGACTCTGGACATGAATGTGGATTGATATAAGGAAAGAGGACGACCAAAAAGACGATGGATCTCGATGGATGGATTGTGTGAAAGATGATATGGTTGCAAAGAGTGTTACTTGGGAGATGATGTCATATAGGAACGTCTGGAAGAAGAAGACATGCTGGGCCAACCCCCAATAATAATTGGGATAAGGCAAAGGATTCTGAATATTACCACAACAATTAACGTAAAATTATTAAATGATTTCTACTAGCAGTTTTCAACTCGTCTCATTTTTGTTTACCAATCATACTAATTTTGATTCTAGATAAGAATAAACACTTGCAATTTTATTTCCTTTATTAATAAATACTGACAGATGTTCAGCGTCGATTGATAAGTCAGTTTCAAAACATTTCTTATAATTTACAAATACATCATTGTATCATTGTACAATATGTGATATGGAAGATATATCGTTTGTTCTCACGATATCGATTATAACGTTAATTGCCATCCACTATTGAATAAAAATAACAGTTCTATTACAATTTAAACTCAACCATTTAATACTCTGTTAGACAGGAAATAGATCTTTCATTTTAATAGCTAGTAACTTGCACATCCATTAAGTATAATATTAATTTTGCTTTAATAATTTAATGTTATATTTATATTTAAAATTATAAAGCGGTGTGTAAAAAAATGAAGTGACAAATTATAAAACAATGTAAATATTTTTCAGCTTCTTACAACTAGACTTGATTCTTGATATGTGTCTTATCACAGGTCATTTTATTAACAATTTCTTTCAAAATCGTTTCGTCCGCGTATCGTATACTCTAACAAATACCCAGACTTTCGTCTCCAATACTTTCGTCGAGTTCCGTGGGTGAGATACTATCGTTTTTCGAAGCCATGCAGAATACTAATGTACATCTGTAGGTATGGGCTCCCAATACAATGGGCCAACATCTTACGTAACTCCCTATCTTGTAACAACTTGTTGGAATTTGAAACGACTCACTGATTATTCAATTTAAAGGAAAATCACTGAATGTCCCGTGTTGATGAGATTCTGATATTTAGCTTTTAGTAGACTTTGCCCACGCGAATGTCGGTTACAGCTGCAAAAACTACCTTCCACCCCCGATACACATGATTAAAAAGTAACCTGTATTAATCTTGATTGTCAGCAAACTCCATACCAAATCTCTTTAAAATTGATCCTGTTTGAACGAAAAAGAACTAAAAACCTCCATACACTACAATTATCTTTCGTATTAATTAGTAAACATTAGTATGATTTTGCGTTAGCGCTAACCATATAAGTAAAGTCTAGCGAGGTGAAAGATATAGAAAACAAATGAATGCAGGTGAACAAGTCTTCTCCTTGATCTAGTATGTGTTTCCACTCTATTACCATGAATAAAGGAAAAATGCCGAAGGTAGCATTTTCAATGGTTTATTTTATCTTATAACTAGCTGTTGCACACAATTTGTCCGCGTGAAATTGCGGTTTTGCTGCAAAAATAATATCGGTTAATGTGTTCATCTCGAGTGTCAGCTAACTCCATTGCAAATTTTGTCAAAATTGATCTAGCCGTGTGAGTGTGAAAGAGTAATCATCTATCAATCCATTCTCATCAATTCGCATTTATAATGTTATTAGTATATTATTAACGTCTTTTGTTAAGGTGTTATTTGGTGGATCAGAACGGGATAATCTGGAGTCAAATCGGAAACAGCTTTAGCCTAGGAGACACACAAAAGGTCGCATATACATAACCGATCGATATGTCGCAATAGTGTGTAACATTTCGTCTAGAACCACACCTTCGTTTCCGTTTCTGTTTACATAACAAATACAGGTATATTTATCATATAATATAATGCCCTAGAATGTCTGACAAGAAATGTGGTCTTTACACTCTCAGGCGCAGATGATTACTGCCACCTGCACATCTTCAACACCAAAATCTATGCTTTATGCAACGCATCACAATTGCAACATATTTATGGAACACTTTCGTAACTTTAGCCTCAGCATATGTGTTTGTTTGTTATTTATTTGCACACAAATGGCATAGTTCAAGGATCCGATTTTGAACTTTCCGTGTTAAAGTTTAGATCTTTTCGCAACGGTTCTTAGTTTAAGCAAGTTCCGAATTAATTATGTGATTATATTCTCTCTATTTTGCACTCTTTAGCTTGTTAGTGTTTGTAATTTAAAATAGCTTGAAAATAACTTATTTGTTGCAGTTTATAAGCTGTATTCTGGAGTTTTCTAAGCACAATTTACTCTCAGAATACATTTAAACTAGAATATGTAATGTTAGATCAGATTGTAATGAATAATTCAGATGGCAACAATCTCTGTTCACCATGAACTGAAGATCGGTCACAATAGCAATACGTACCTTTCTCTGCTTTAAGAACCTACCATTACCTCTTAAAATAAAACTATTGTAGATGTGGAAGCAAGACAGAAAACTATACGGCGTAGAGCGCCATCTCTCTTTCACAACTAACACAGATTTACTTTAAGATGTCATAGTAGGTTTCGTGGTTGACTGACATTCGCACAATTGAGTATCATTGGCGATCTAAAACGCTCGAGGAATATTCACGAGTATTTTATTCAAATCGAAAAGACACGAGAAAGTGATCAACTGCGATGTATTTTACGTGGAATTATGTGACATATCCTGTTTTTTATTTATCTTTGAATAGGCTTTTGTTTCATCATCGTGATATAATGTTTGGCAGCGCTGCGGCGCGCGATTGCAAATTTCCTTTTATTACGCTGGTTGCATATTTTTGTGTTGAATTTCCGGTTTAACTGTTTTTTTTTGTGTATTCTAGTACGTTGACCTGTCGACTCGGTTTTTTTTTAATATTATGTTCTAAAGGATCCCAAGATGTTATTACACACTGATTATTCATGGGATTAACCATATTGTGTCAAATGGCGCTATATCACTACATAATATAAAACAAAGTCGCTGCCTGTCTGTATGTCTTTACATATTTAAAACTTTGCAACGAATTTTGAAGCAGATTATTTAATAGATAGAGTTATACATATAAGTATAATAAATAAGTACATCAGCATTTCACCAATGCGAAGCTGAGTCGGGTCGTTAGTTACAAATAAACCTTTACCAAACAACCAATCAAACAAATAATTGATTTCCGACCATTGAACCTAAAACCAATGAGTCAAATTACCTTTGTTAAAACCGAGATTAATGTAGTTGTAATACATGAGTCAGAGTAACCAATTGTTACGAATTACTCCTACGTCGTCCTGTGGAATGTCTGCCGTAATATTGCCAACAGCCTGCTGGATAGATTCCAAACTGACAGAAGATTGATGGCGGATTTAACTTAAACGAAGTCGAAGCCACGAACACGGCTGTTTAAGTTATTGTTGTTTAATTCACATTCAAAGGATGTATCTTGAATGGTGAATGCTCTTAGAAAATGTTACTTAGAAAATGAGTATTTTTTTATCAATTTTTACGCTAGACAAAGTAATCCACCCGTGTATATAAATTCTAGCGACACGCCCCAGGTTCACGTGTGTGTCATATTATATACATTCCTCTTTAAACATTCTATCTATTAAAAATCTGCAACAAAATACATCGCGTAGTTCTGAAGAACTAAGCATACATAGACGCGGATAGCAACTTCGTTTTATACTAGGCACTATGTATTGAAAAGTCTGACACTATCCCCTTTTCCCCCGAAGAGGTATGTACCAATCCATATTCCCCCGCCTTACCAAACATGTATGGATACAGCTCAGAATCATAAAAAAACCTTGCGTTTGTGAATCATACAAACGGTTTTACTACGTGGGGTTCGAACCCGCAACAGGTTACGCATATTGCAATCATATCTAAACTTTATCATAATGTTATTTCTAATCTTTCTCACTCGTAACTAAAGAAGTCGTTAACTAAATAATTTAGTTCAAGTAAATTATAACACCGCAGTCATTAACACCGGAACAATGACTAATTTAGTTTTATTATTTTAATACACGATAAACATAGTTTGCATTTTAGTAATTAAAGTGTTATCTCACATTTTTACTTCATCTTATTAGAAAGTGCGAATTTTACGCTAGAATTTTTGATGTAAGTATTTTAAGTATTTGCTAGTAATTATTTACTATTTTTACGCTTTTATTTTACATAGTATTCCAAAAAAATTGAAAGTGCCTTGATCATTTAAGATCTAAAATTATTCCATTTTACTAAGGGTCGGTGCAACACGTAAAATGGGATAACTGCAGGAAGATCTTGGTTGACTAAAAACCTTAAAACACAAGCAAGCAATATTTTAATTTTATACTTCTTGAAACATTTTACGAAATTATTATGACCTTTATTTCTTAGTTGTACCATATTTAGATTATCTACAGTCTCACAACAAAAGCCCGGTCAATCTTCAAATTGATTCTTCAAGACTGAGGCTTCACAAAAAAAAAATATAAGAGCATAAGTTTATTATTACTCCAGTTACCGCAACATTTAATATAACATGTAGCAAGCACCGTTACCCAAGCAAGGTTCAAACAGCGTCAATTGTAAGGCAGCGCACACACTGCTTCCGTTACACTATTCTGATATAACTATGACATTTTGCCCAATGGGAGCCGCAAGTGGGCCGCGTATTGTGACGGTAACACGGCCACGCTCTGTAAGGATAGCACGGTACTTGACACATATTGCTGTTGGTGTGAGTGACACTTTATAATGGGATTAGTGGGTTGAAGAATTCGATCCATAGATTCGGGTTTAAGGAAAAAGGTTTGTGATCATCATTTCCCTGCCTTTAACCCGATTATGTTTTGGGGTCGGTGCAGCATGTTTTCTTTTTCGAGACGTAAAAAGGACAAAGGTTTGTTATTGTTCAAAAAGGTTCTTCACAGGCTTTTCATAATTCATGCATGGAGAGTCGAGTGGTATAGGTCTCCACGCTAATTACCACGGCGTTCGATGCTCACGTGGTTCAAGAATTTGTGTGATACATACATACTTCTTCTGAGTCTAAGTGTCTTTGTGCATGTTACTTGAATGTTTGTGTCCTCGACACAAAGATAGTTAATACCTTACTACGGGAGTCATTTTTTTATCTATATAAATTCTGGTTGATATCAAGCTTCCGACTAAGCTGCAGTCCACTAAAAAGGTTTTAGATAGTTTGTAATAACTTACATACATCTCAAAAACGAGAATTCTGAAAAATGTTGATAATGTTGATCGCACGCAGCACAATTTTTTTCTCTATGCAAATATGTTAAACTCAATCACTAAACAAGTGGTTTCTCTGAAATCGATAAGGTAGATCGGATTGCCCAAATGATGTTCTTTTCTGTTATAAATGTCATGTGATTTATGTGACTAATATTGAAATTAACTCTTCCTTTAGAATTAAGAACTTGACTGATTAGGGCATTTAAAAACGAATTAGACCAGAGAGATTTCCAAAAAATATTGATTTGTATTTTTTCTATTAACGCCTAAATAAGAAATGGAAAAGAAACAGTGAGTCGAAATCTCATGTGACATCTCGTCTCAATGTACTTTTTAATGACAAGTATCGTTACTATCCCCGACTTCCATATAATTCATCATCTTTAATTCATTATATCTTCGTACTTTTTCATTAATTTATTAAAAAAAAATAACAATATTTTTTGAAAATCTGTCTGACGGACTAATTGTTATTTTTTGTCAAATAGTCAACTGCCACCTGTCTACAGGAGCTGTAATATTTACCCACACAATAGTCTACGTATTTAACTGTCCAGTCAATGTCACAAAACACCGCATCGACTTCGCTTTAGCCCATTGTTCTTTCAAAAAAACCTAAATCTAAACGCATGCATAATGCTGAACAGTTTACAAAACAAACGGGACCGAACAAGAACCATTCATAGAGGTCTAACGGCACCGCTCTACGTAAATCGGGTGACACCATTGTCCGCCTTATTTTTCATAATGTAAAACAATTTATGGGACCTTGGACGGTATATAAATATTCAGAGACGCTTCGAATTTCACAAAGGTCTGCTGTGAATCGATTCAGTGCGTGTTGCCATACAACCGTTAGCTAATCGAAAATATTCGTATGGCATTTAATGAGTTACGCAGGCGAACTTTGGCGGTTTGTTAATGATGAATTTACGACGAGTTTCTGAATATTTATTTCGTTTAATCATCGTCTTGGAACCAGTTGTGGTGAATGTTTCACAGGTCGAAATTGAAGTTATGCATTTTTCAAGGAGGATAACTTGACACACCTTGCAAGAATTTCTTGTTCAGAGCAACAAATTAACACAGCCTAGTAAATTAACACAGCTTAGTTATTTATACAGCTGTTAATGTTTCAAATCATTTAATATATCTCTTATACATCAGCTCCTACTTGACATGACAGGTACAAAAAAAAAAAACCGGTAGTACAAACGGTTTCTCTTACAAGTTAATATATTTATGTAAGTAATTGAAAGTGCTTTTAATTGTTTCACGCATGATAGTATCATTGAAGAGAGTTTATGTTCAATTATAATCGACCTGAGTTGCGCAATGGTGAAAGCTCATCACGATTTGTGGATGCATGAGGTGCATCGGGGTTCATGAGCCCATTGTGTTCTCTCTAAGAAATGATTAAGTTCACTCGATGTAACAGATATAGATACATTGTAATCTGACATAAACTAATGGATGTAGGTAAGTATGGTGTGAAAAACGAAAGTTTAATATGTAGTGATTATGTTACACCTGTATATTGTTACAAGGATCTTTTGGCTCATGACTGAAATCGGAACTAATGCCGAATGCCTAAAAATCATAACTTTTGTTAGCAGTTGGGTTGATTCTTGTTGCGAAAATGCACACCAATGCTTTCAAGTTAATATCATCCACGTGCCAAAACTACCCTTATAGCTCTTTGTTTTTCAATTATAAATTACGTAAGCCATATTTTTTTATGTAAATCTTTCAAAATACCTCTTTTAAACTTCATACATCCTTGTCACTACAAAAACTTTTAACACATTCTACAAAAAGTTGTAATACGATACCTCGTAGTTCGTCGATGCATTTATTGACTGTTAAAAGCCGATAGTTAAACTTGTGATCCGACAGCGCAGTTTCTTCGAAGCTATAATACTTTATAGCAATTCTGGATAACCGTTTCATTCAATTAATATTTAAAATTACAATTTAAAAGTGGCGAAAGATGCTGGTTAGTGTTTTTAGAAGAAATAGTCTTAAACTTTAATTAGATGGATGGTAGTAAACCTGAAGTTGACACATAACTACTCGTCTATCACAACGTCTGTATAGTACTCATAAAACAAGTGACTCTCTTATACTTGATTTGAGATTAGATGGCGCTGTGGGAAATATTGAGGAATATTTTATAGAGAAACAACGAGCATTAAACGCTTGCTCACTTGTATGTTGGCGGATTCAGTTTCTAATATTTGATATCCATTTTCCTCACTATCACTATTCTTTACTCTGCTAAATTTAACTTCATAATTATATTGTTAGGCGCTATTATCGCTGGTGTCATATTTAAAAAAATATAAGTATGTTTATCAGTTGGCTCGTACTCATAATACAAGCTCGGCTTAGTTTAAGACTAGTCGGCGTTGTTTGAAAGGTGTGAAACATTTATTTATACGTATAATTTAACAATTAAGAATCTGCCTCACGAAAAGTTCATCAAGGCATCATCCGGGAACATAATCAGGTTCGTGCAATGTAATGGAGATGCAACATTCAAGGCAGGCGACTAATCGAAGGTTGTGTTGACATCTGATATATCGAGGCGGGGTTCAAGACAAGCTGGTACTTTTATATCAAGTACTACGAAACCAAACAGGTTCCGACCACCTATGGATGGACAGGTTGCTTCGGGGGTGGCGAGCCGGTGGATACGAGAAACTGACCTCGGGACTTTGGTGTGGTGGATTTTAAGATAACTTTTAATTTTTAACTGATATTGTTGTGACTTTTTAGGATGAGTTCCAGCAATATTTCTTTCGTTCTATAACCAAGACTTGCGTAGGTATTCACCTATTTATATAGAGTTGGAATAAACATTATTGACATAATAATGGAATAAACTTTCATTGGATGAAATCTTGTAATCATATTTAAAAGTAACAAGATGTCTTGTTATAAGCTAACTGCCTAGGAGTATTTGACTGTCACCACGCTAAGTACCACTGTGCGCGACGTATCGTGGGTTCGATCCTAGCGTAGGACATGAATTTGTGCGATCCACAAACGCTTGTTGGGAGTCTGGGTGTCTTTGTGCGTGTAAATTGAATGTCTCGAAAACCCCCCGCGATACAAGGATTAACATTTTTAGTGCGGCAGTCGTTATAAAAAAAAAATGTCAAAAATAGCTTTAAAAATTTACATATTTTTATTATTCATCAAGATGATTGTTGAAGCCCAATCACTCCTTAAATGCGTTGGTAGATCAATAGCGATAACAATTTACCATCCACCATTGTTCTTCCATTCTGGTTTGACGGGATCATGCACTTGACCCACTGACTTTTTAATGCAATGCTCAGTTACTTGTCAAAGGGAACATACCACATATGGGCCGTACTTGCTGTTATTAACAGGTGACTATAGTGAAATAATATTATTATGTAGGTACTATCGCCTACCAGAACTTAAAAAAAAAAACAATGAATAAAAGGGAACTAATTCAGCATAAAACAATTACTGAATTATGATGATTACACACATTACTTTTTTTAAGTTAATTTAATTTAAGGACTATTTAAATACTTATTTCAGTGCACATTGCAGAAACAAAATCTTTAGCACGTTAGGTCAAATTATCATAATCTATCATTTGCGATTGCTACGCGAGATTTAAGCTAAATACAAGGTTGTTGAGCAACCTTTGTTATTTTAGATTTTGCTAATTTATAAATATTGAAATTAATTACCAGTGTCAATGTTTTTTTTTAGATAGGAGGATCAATTCAGCAAAGAAGACAAATGTATTTATTTTTATTACAATATCTTTTGTCTACGAACTCTCATCGAGGTACGAAATTACACGACATTTTATGTGCTTGTAAATATCCACCACAGGGTATACAGATAATAACATCCAAGTACAAGAAGTTGAAATCTCTTCCAGGAAAATGAAAATTATTTTTCAAGAAACAATACAATACGATTTAATTTTTCACACAATTATCGCCCTCTGGTCTAAAACTAGAAAGAAATTGTGCTATATTAACCAGACAACTAACAAATCATCATTCCCCTGTCCTTATCCCAATTATTATTTGTGGTCGGCGCAGCATGTCTTCTTCTTCCACACGTTTTGCAGCCATATCATCTTTCAAACAATCCGTCCATCTTTTCTTTGGTCGTTTTCTTTCCCTATATCCATCCATATTCATGTCCAAGACCTTCCTTATCACGTGATCCTCATTCCTCCAAAAATATACTTCAGACATTTTAAATACACACCTACATGAACAAGGATACTGAAAGTATTTTTACGCACTATAAATGGGAAGTACGTTTACAATCCGGTCAGATAGCTTATACAAGATGACCCATAGCCTCTCTTCAATGGCTTAAATGGTAAGGCTTGATGTTCCCGTGCGTGTATTTTTAGCTCTCTGATAAAGTACATATTTATCGCAAGTCAGCAACACAGGGCGCGGCTATAACTCACCCTGACCTTACTGGTCACGTCCTCAGGAAAGGTCAACCTGATGCATTAAGTGGACAAGTGCTTTATGAGCAAAATGTATAATATTGACACTTTTACAAGGAGGATAGTCTACGCGGCTATTTGTTGCTAGTGGTAAATTTAATGTTGATATAGATTAATTGAACAATGAATTCCATGCACGTTTGTCTTGATTATATTCATATTTTTTTCTTGCCTATTTTCAGATTTTGTGTTTCTTTTCCTAAAGAAAAGGTAATAATTTTATTCTTATTGGAAAAAAGATAATTAGAAATAAATATTAGGTACGAAGTCAATCGTGTTAATCTGGAATGAATTATGAAAATGGAATTCAATAATTTGTTTGTGTTAGGCCTATTTCCAAATTAAGCATAAATTTAAATTTATATGGTAACACTTTTAATTACTATATTCCTTTTAAGAAAAATCAACATATTATGCAATTTAATTAAATACTGGAAAACAATTTTCGTCTCAATTAGCTACACGAATTGTGAAGGTTATACAAATATTATGTCAATCAATGTTAACTGATTATTACTGTTTAATGGACGACCTGTTATCCTTGATGATCGCCACAAAAACTATACGAACCGCCTCAGGATTAATTGCGATTCCAAGAAAATGTATGGATTTAATGTATGCCTTGACCGAGATAAATCTGGAAGTAACAAAAAGGTTCGGAAGGAATTTTGAATGAAGTTTGATTGAGCTCGTACATAATTATTAGGTAACGAAATAAACACACGCACAAACAAATAGTCTATATTTATCAACACTAAAAAGTTTTTAAATAAACTAATGATAATAAGAGTAAAGATCTGAAAAGAACAAGATTATAATTACAATTACAAAGTTTAAAAGTTTTGATGAAATAAATAGCGGTGGCCTTGTATGGAGTACATAGTTCGACTGTTTACATTTTTATTGGAGCTGTGAACACACACGAGGAAGTGCAGCGTTAGCAAATCTTCCATTAATAAAAAACAAATATTTATTGATCTTTCTATTTAGCTCCACTGTTTTTTTTGCACATTCCGAGACAGACAGTATTTCTAGAGTATACCTACTGAACAAAAGTCTTTGCTCATCGAAAAACAAAAGATGGATAAAGGAAAACCTCTTTAATTTGAATGTTCCCATTGCTAAGGATAAAATTATGAATACAAGCTATGAAGCTTGTTACATTCATAATTTAGAAGTTATTGCACGTTATGATAGGCTGTACTGGTATTTTCTTCAGTCTTCATTAAATTCCGTTTTTATTTGATATGTAGTTATTTTCTTCTTCTCCTTTACCTTTATTAGTCACATTTTTTTTTCTCCTATGCCTTGTTATGCCCTGTAGGCGGTTCCATTAAACAAAGTCATCTAGTTTCATTACATAATGACACATTATGTAGGCATTTTATTTAATTTCTCCACATCTAGTTGGTTGTCTGCCTACACCATTAGAGAAATTCGGTCATCTCGTTACACATTGCCCGAGGCTTTTCTCACTATCATGTTAAGTAACAAAAACGATACAATGATTAAGTTATGTGTATTTAGGGTACAATTACTTACATATAACACTGTTATCTTTAGCTCATAGGTTATTTACAAATGTACCTAAATACTAAAAACGTCTTGCATCAGTTCATACTTATATAAACAAGTTTTTGCAACAATAGTTTCTGTTTTATCTTTTTAAATACAAATAAAATCTATGTTCAAAACTTTTACGATTATTTTTAGTACCAGCATTTATCAAAGACTTTATTTCAATGCAAAAAGAACCCTAATATCCGCTCCATACGGATGATTTTTCTTATTTGCTTAAAAGACGAATGCGTGATCGATCACGCTAAGCATATATCTCTACGTATAAATTAAATTCAACCGAAACAACAACCACGTCACATTCAATGTCTTCGATCACTAAATATTAATAACACTATAATAACACAATACTAACTTCCGCTTACATTTAAATAATTCCCATTTTTCAAATTACCTTAACTAAGTACGTTTAAAACATTATTTTTCTACTTCCTTCCTCAAGATATTTGTGCTTCCTACAATATCTTGACACTCATTTTCAAAGAAACAAGAAAAATAATATGAAACAACAGAACAGTTTCCCATGACCTGCGATCAAGCCAGATACCAAAGCAAATAAATTATTTCTACTAACTTAATAATATACTAGTATTCTAAAACCGCACAAATACCAGAAACTATGAACCTATAAATGCACAATAATAAATAAATTAATATCTATAAATAAACTTGTTTACCTTATCTTTATGTAAATTTATCAAAGTAGTCCAATATCTTTGGATGCACCAGGTCAGGTGCTGTGATCCCCCACACGTGGTTATGATGGCTCCAGTAACTTTTCGGCACAACGAAGTTCTCTACTAGATTAGGCAGAGTCGCCGCTAACAAATCCACATCCTTCAGAGTAGATAGAACATCACTTTGAGCACTTATTAACACTACTGGAGCAGATATCAAAGACACATTATATTCTGGAGGTTTCCTGGTACCATATCGCTCAATATTCATCTCTGTTCCTTCGTCATATCTTTGAAATTTCCCACTTAGTATCAGCTGAGCATAATGTGCCAGATTCTTGACAGATGCACCTCTAAACACATGGGCCAAGGCCACAGGCACTGTTTCAATAGAAATTGTTCTCGGCATGTAACCAGTAGTCAAAGTAAGACCGAACTCACAAAACTTTGGATAGAACTTACACATGTACTCCAGAACAAAATGTATGAGTCGATCTACAGCGAATATTTCACTAATACCAGCTCCATCAAGAAATGCCTTTATTGCAACGTAATGCCTCGCTACCAGAACTAAAGGATGGTTTAAATTCTTCATCCATGCTACGGGACCCAGTTGAACAGCCAGTCTGATTTTATCATTATACTCTGGTTTCATAGAACACATAACGAAAAATGATGTAGATCCTTGAGAATGGCCAACGTAGAACAGCTTTGATTTGCCAGTGGAGCGAAGAATGTAGTCTATTGAAGCCGGCACATCGAAGTTGCCATGTTCATCAAACGTGAAGTTCCAGTACTCTGCGTCTTTGTCAGGGTCGAGGCTAACGTGTCTTCGAGAGTAGTCGTTGCCCCTGTGATTGACTGCCCATACATCGTAACAATTGTTTGCCAAAACGTAACCAAGACCAATCTGTGTGCCCGCAATTATCCATAGATCTGCAGCATCAATAAATCCATGCATCAGCATCACTGGGTAAGGTTTAACTGTTCCACTGCACTTTGGTAACATCCTGAATATTTTTAAAATGTATCCGTCTTCGGTAGTCACTGTGTGTGTTTCGGTTGGATACCCATACTTGTCGGTGAGTTCTGTGAAGTTCAGGTAGGTATCCTCGTTGAACCCCAGCGCCTTCTTGAACGCCCGTTGCTGAGGTATGGAATACGATACGAGTTTAGTCGGCCGAATCGGCCTTGATGTGTCGATGTCAAGCATGCATTGTGTTAGTACCAAAAAATATAACAAACATGTAACTGAACATTTTTCCATTTTGATTCCGGTATCACGAAATGTTTAACAACGTATGTTTTCATTGTAAACCAGTATCCAGTTTTATAACATTCGATTGACCTTACAGGAAGGTCTCAAAGATTACTACGGAGCCTTATAAAAATTATGTATTTGTGTAGTGATGTTTTTATAACAATAAATTATAATATACTTATCAAATTATTCTATAGAATCGACCTTTAAAATTAACCATTGCTTATAAAAGCTTCGTCAGTACGTGCCGACCAAAATTGGTATCAGAAGGTCACTTTGGAATCATGTTGTTCATTTATCAGGTGATTGATAGTCTTAAGCATGCCTACACTCTTCGCAAAAATCTCTTTGTGACAAATATAAAAGAACATCAAACTTGGCTAAGGATCACTTCTCATCTGCCGAGCATCTAAATATGAAGTGATTTTTAAGTTTTAAGGCACTTCATTTAAAACATCTGAATCCACATCGATATTCATTGGCCTATTTGCCTCTAAACAAATGTTATTAGGTACTTAAAGTACCTGTTTATTAGTTAAGTTATTAATAACCTATCAATGAATAGGAAAACTGTGTTCAACAAGTCTATGTGTACTTGCATCATTAGAACCAGCACTTGTCATTGAATGTTAATTATAGTGCAAACTGATTCGTTGATACTCACAATAATTATAATACAAATAATTACTGTAAGAAAAATACAGAGTGTGCTAAAAACAGCATTCATTATTTACTAAAATGTTATTTCTCACACAGATAACCAACAGTCAGGACGTTCTTAAAAATATGAATACCCAATAAATTGTCTCTTTTGTTTTTTGTCCAGGCACAGCTTAGAGCTGTCTAGTGCGTCGTCTCCTGTTCACAATTGCAAGTCTTACTTTACGACGTGATTTTAGATCGATATGGATACAAAAAGGTTAAAATCGAGGAAGTATAACTTCTTGTACTCTTCCCGTCATGAGGATCATTGGAATATTTTTTTTTATATGGACCTTTTCGTGCCGAGCCTTGATCTTCTACCTCTGTCTCCAGTCTATTCACCATACTTCACACCAATCTCTTAAGAAAAAGACTTCCTTCAAACGAAGAATTCGATTGCATTCCGCCATCGTCTCCTCAGCCTGCCTTGTTTGCAAGTAACATCTTCAAGAACCTTGGTACGACGATTTCAACGAAAACGTATTCATCATCTTTCTATCCTCCACTCATAACTCGGGGTCGGCGCAATACATTTTTTTCTTCCATTCTTCCCTATCAGATGTCACAGAGTCATTTACTTCTTTTTCATTCATATCAATCCTTACACAATCCATCCATCTTTTTTCAGCCTTCCCCTTCCTCTCCATCGAACGAGAACTATTTATGTACAAAAAAGATTCGCAAATACTACCTTGTAGTTAATATAGTGCTAATTATTATGTACATATATGTAGATATAGGTCATTCGTCCAAGGTGATTTGGTCCGCCAATCATACTGGCTTCCGACAAGAAATTGTAATTCAGGAGGTCAATTAGGCGATCCGCACTTGTTTTCTTGGCGCTGACGTCATATGCAGTTTTATTTAATTATCTCCTTATACAAGTAATGGAAGAAGTTCTGTAGAACTTAGAACAGGGAGGACACCAATTCATAGAGTATTTGTGTTCTCCCAGTCCTATGTTTGAAACCTCCAAAGTGCAGAAATGCGGACTTCGTGGGCTCGGTAAGGGAGATATTAACAGTGAAAATAGATGCTTTAGAGTAAAGACATCGAATCTCCAAAAAAATAGACGCTTTCAAGGTCAATGGCGATTTAATTGATTGCTGTTTTGCGGCCCAACTTGGGGCCATACTCTAAACTTGTTGACTATATTTTTAGTGCATAAGTATAAAGAATTGCTTAGATTTTTTGTTACTACGTTTTCAATAGACCGATTTGCATCAGTTCACATAAAAACGTTAAGTAATACAAAAAAATGGTAGGTAACACGTACTGGCTTGGATACGATCTCTGTATCAGATACCATTGTTATTGGGTTACAAGTGCAAAAAATGATGAACTTGTGTCTTATAGATACGGTCGGGCACAGTCAGGTCTTCCACACACTATTAGGAAGCTTACTAAAATACCAATATTTTTTAACCTGTGCCACTGCTAATCGAAGACCTCCCCTTTGGGAAAAGGATGGACTTCAGATTTTTGTCCTGAGCTAAATCACACAAATTTTGTAAAAAAAAACAATCTACTATGTCATCCGGATATCTTCGCGATATCGTTTATTTACCCTTCCTTTTTAGTGGCGTCTTTAGGAACCCACTTGATGGCTATTTCACCCACCTATACTAAGTCAAGTGACTAGTACGACCGGCCAATTTACCCACCTCCATTTAAGCTTGATTATCTAAACTCCTACATCTTCAACTTGTGCGCGATATAGTCAATTCATACATTATTTAAAAAAAATATCATTACATATCGATAGCCAAAGAATAACCCTACACCAAATGTCCAAATGTCCAACTTGTAGGTCAACCTCACTGCCTCGCGATTATATAATACATATTATGTATGCTTATACCACTGATACGAGAATTCCTCGCATCAAACCAGTCTGAGTGACAAACTCGTAAGTCGACTGTTGATATGGTTTGGTATTGGCGATCACAGTTGATGGCCCGGGTGACCTCCATTAAAGTGGGGCTGTCATGACCACCTGTGATTTTCCGTCGAAAAATTGAATTATGACTTACGATCGTCGTGGAGGCCTTGTGGTTTTAGGTATGGATGGGTATGTATGAGGTGCAGGTTCGATCCCCAGCCCAAGAAAAGTAACAATGTGACTTTTACAAAGTTATGAAGTTTCTTAAATTTTAAGATACCACTAGCAAAATTGAATGTTGAAGAAAAACATCGTGAGGAAACTTGGATTGCAAATATTGGATTCTGAAATCGTCAATCTTCAGTGAGTTACTATGGTGATTAGTGCTCAAACCTTTCCTATATGGGTAGAGGCTTGTGCTCAGCAGTGGGACGTTTATAAGCTGATATTAGATTTTTAAAAGGTGACACAGGAGTTAATAATACCTGTGATAATACCAGTAAGTAATTACTTTCCATTAAACAGCACAAAATGGATGCTAAAGCAGTAAGTTTACAGTCGGGAGAAGTTTACGATCGGTGATCAATAAAACTGGATACTGATGATGAAAAATATTGTATTTTATTTTCCTTAAAAGCTCTAAAAATATAAGCAATTAATCCTTAAAAGAGGTTAAATATCTTTTAATAGCCAATCTTTCCTGAAACTTGACACGATTCACAGAACATTATTATTTATATCTAAGAATACTTCTACTATATGTAAATATATTGTGATCAAACCTGTGTAGGAGGATAACTTGGTCTATTAATAACATTATAAGTAGCTTAGTACCTGGCGATTCCTCTCCTAATCTGGTTAGGACGACTTTCTCTTGCGGCTAACCCTTTTCCCTACTAACAGTAATATCAATTGAAGCTTACGCTTTAACAAACCCATACATTTTGCTGCAACTATCTAAGATCCTGTTACAGTAATATTATTGCAGTTGTGGAAGAGGAAAGCCTTGTTGATCGCACAAATTTTTGTCTACCGCGGGGATCGAACCCTTTGACACGTCGCGAACAGCGGTAATTGACGGCGGGGATCGAAACTGTGACACGTCGCGTACAGCGGTAATTGACGTGGTGACCTATACCAACCGGCTATCCGTGCAGTCAAATGAATGATCTTGAAATTAAACATATAGGAATAAAAAAATCTTTCGAGAAAATACCATAAAACTAATTTTATGAACAGTTAAAACAATGTCCATTATAAAACATCCTATATTTCAAAGTAACCTTGTTACGTAACGTTTTAAGTTAAAGTGCAAGCAAAGGACAAGATTGTTAAATAGGTATATAAAGGGCCTTCCGTACTTTGAGACACTTTAGTTATAGTTCTTCCCTTTTCCTGTTATCACGACTCACGGACATATTTATAAACAAAAACTATTTCTAAATGTTTAATTGTACTCTAAACAATTTGTCTGATAAATAAGGATTGCTCTTTTATTTATATTTTTTTTTTATGTTTCTTTAATACTAGCTGTTGCCCGCGATTTCACGGGCACCAATGTCGGTTATAGCTGCAAAAGCATTACCAACCTTTGACGCAGTCGGTTAAAAAGTAGCTTATGTGTTAGTCCAGGGAGTCAGCTAACTCCATACCTAATTTTACCAAAATTGCCCCAGCCGTTTGAGCGTGCACGAATAACTGACATCCAACCATCCATCCGTCCTTACAAACTTTCACGGTTTTAAAATGAGTAGGATTATCATTCAAAATATTTTTTTTTATGTAAAGAGTTTAATTTTGCACTGCACCTCCTTTTGAGTCTTAAAATAAGTAATTAAACGTTTTCTATTCCAATTTTCAAAATAAACGAGTTCTACTTAAACAATTGAGTATTAAGAAACATAACCACATAATAATATACGCAATGATATAAGAGTTATGCGTTTAACGTGTTAATGAATTACAATGACCGCCATGTCAGCTCTAGCGTAGCCACGGTTAGGAAAAGGCTACTTTATATTGATGTGGGAAGACAACGGTTAAGCCATATTGAGATGATGCGACAATAGTACGAGTTGCAGTACATTGGAGCCACGCTTTTGGTAAGGCGGGGGAATATGAATACTTACCAAATAAAATGATCTCTCTCTCTCTCTACCTTTTCGGGAGCAAAAGGGAGTAGTCTCAGACTTGACCAAACCTGCACCGCCATGCAACGTCTCCCGCATTTGGTCGATGCATAGCAATGCGTTGCAATTCATCACGCACCGACCGACATTGCAGCCATCCTAGTTAAGTTACGTTTTGACAGTTATTCGCTAGAGAGAGTGACCCGCGCCACTCTGGAAACAAAAGTGTTATACCCGTATCATTGCTATAGTAGGTATGCTACTCGCACATATTCTCGCATCCTCTAAATACGGCCTTAGGATTATGTTGCGTTGCTAAACATTGTCCTTAGTGCAAAAATAGAATTCTGAATAGACACAAAAGATATTCAAATATTTTTATTATTTGTATGCGAATAGGTTAGTCCTTGTTCTTCAGATGGACATATTTCACGTCCCAAAAGCAAAAGCCATCCTCGTATATACTTTTTCCCTATTTCTGGATTCCATATTAATATTTATTAGGTGTGAATATCGAATCCATTACCATCGTTGCAGAATAATTTAGCCAGATAAGATTTGATTTGATGTCTTACTTTATCACACCACAGATTGGATACTTCTATAATCGTTTCAGCCCCCTAGCCAAGTGACATTTCTTTAATCGTTAACGTCAACAAAAAGGCTCAAATGTATGGAGATGACAGGTCTAAGTCACGAGATTTATTGAAACAAAATGTCATTTCCATACGTTCATCAGTAATTTGCACCTATTATTTGAGGCTTCTGAGCGAGTTATGATTCACTTCAGTTCAGTCGCGTATTGTGTTGTTTACATTGCTAATAGACAGGCTAATCTATCTGGCTTATATATATCAAGGCTATCTTTATCAAAACCTTTAAGTCTACAGAGATCACTAAATAAACAAAACACTACCGCTACTTTACAACCAGCTGAACTAGCTTGACAGTTTACAGAATAAAACATTATGTCATTGCAATTCTTCTATCGTTTTCTCTTTTATGAGGTAAACAGCGTCCTAAGTGTCAGCCGCTTGTTGATATACATTGAGCAATGACTTACACCCAGCGGGTTACGTGTTTACATAACGTAATATTGGATTTAAAGTTCGCAATACATGTTGACGCATTTGTTTGTGTACGCTTAGATTTGTATTCATACACTGTTTTGTAAAGGCTTAATTGCTACAAATGGTGATTTGATAGTGTTTTCTGTGATGTACAGACCTGTTTTGGAGTTTCTTGCTGTTTGTTTTCCATAGAAATGACAACTTATAGAGTCAGTAGCGTTGTATTTTTTACGATTAGGTATAAACTGTCTTTTTTTAGGACTCCTGGAATATTTTAACCTCGTGGTTATAATCAACATCATCAAATTAGTGTAGTTTGATGGTGTTGCTATAAGAAATTAACACATTCAGATAGTAATGTGAGCAAAATGGCACTTACTAATCATTCATGAAATATTTTGTGGGTAATAGGAAATATCCCATATTTCCTTTATCATAATTATACGCAATAGGACTAAACCTCGAGTACAGCAGGTTTTGTAAACAAAAGTTTTGTTACTATAACAAACGTCGAGAAAGTTGTTATTATACCTTTATATACATAGTTATAATAATCTTTCATCTTCGATTAAAAACATTCTCAAATTTCATTGCACAATGAAACGTTTTTCTCATAATGAAGTCAGAGTACGAGACTTTTACAATATTTGTAAAATGAAACCGTTAAGAGGACATAACAAAGGTTTGTTAAGTAAATACTTGTACAACGGGCAAGCTAACACTTTGACATAAAATATACAGAGTCATTTAAACTCAAGTAGGTACTTTTTTTGCAATGAATCAATGTTGATAATTTTCTTTCAAATCACTTGAAAGCAGTGATTCGTGGGGTAAAATTCTTAATCAGTATCGCTTATATTTTAAATGAATCGTATGCATAGTGCCTTAAAAATATGATTTGCACTAACTTTACGTCTTTACCCCAACGTCTTTTTGTCCTACGCAGGATCGAACCCGCGACACGTCGCGCACAATGGTAATTGGCGTGGGCACCTATACTACTCGGCTATCCGTGTAGTTGTATCCAAAAATACTTGTGCTATATACAACTTGAACTGCAACCTCTTTTATCTTGTCAAAAACCCTCGTCTCTTCATCCTCAAAGACCTACGCAAATAAACTCCAGAAAATGCTGACTAAAAGGTAAAGAAATAAAAAAGTGACATCAAAACTTGTGGGTCAGTAACCGGCGAAGTATGAACCGGCGACCTTTCGAGGCGCATCTTCAAATGCCAAACGATTGAGTAATTACCGAGTCGTGTCAGACGAGCATTCATGTAATAGCTTGCGTATTACTTTTCTACTAACACACTTTTATATACACTGCTGAGTAGACATGATAGGTTGGTAATTTCTCACTTACAAATGTAGCGATGTATGGTTGTGTGCTTATCGTAGGTCGCGTTGAGTAGAAGCTTACATAGTGTTACGTACTGTGTAGTTAGGTTAAAGATGCTTCTATATAATTGAATCTACGTGTGTATGAATATGTAATGGCGCATGTAGATATACGTACCTTTTATATATTCTCCCTAATAATTCACAATGAATGACTAAATCATTCTGTCAGTAGCTTAGCAAACGTTTTTCCTATCCTAGATGCTCCTAGAATCTGGGAAAGCACGGAGCGTATCCTGAGTTGACTAGCTAATTTGTATAAAATTGTCGAAAATAATGTGAAAAATATTCGACTTTAATGGTCAAACTACGGTCCGCTCCATTCCAATCCTCCCAGCTCTGTTTCAGCTATTTCAAACAGACAGACAGATTAACGATGACTAATTATCGTTTTGCTATTTGGACATAAGTATATTGATTATACTTAGTTGCTTACCTTATGTAGGTAATTAAAACCAATAATATCATTTTAATCAAGGCTTCTTTAAAATTACTTCACTGATCGAAGTTAATAAAATATCTCAATGATATGTTTCCACATTAAGCAATTAAATTACTTCTAAATAAAACAGGACATTGCATCATTACATTTTTATGACATCTGTAAAACATTTTTGTTTTTATGTATTAACAAAATACAAATAAATAAAAAGAGTATAACTTCATCTAAGCCGTAATTTAGGTACCTATTTATATGTTGACTGGCCTGTAATTGGTCTAGTGGGTAGTAGCCCTGACTGCTGTATCGTGGGTTCGATTCCCATCCAGGACAAATGTTTGTGTGATGAGCACGATCATTCGATCTTGATTTATCTATAATATGTATGTATTTAGAAGTATATAAGTGTGTTTATCAGTTGTCTAGTACGCATATTACATGCTCTGCTTAGTTTAAGACTAGATGGCGTTGTTTAAAAGTCGAGGAAAATTATAATGGTCTTGAGATGCACTTCAAAGATTAATTATAATTTAATACAAGTTTTGATTAATAGCGAGATATTCGTTAAGATGCTAATACAAACAAAAAATAGGTTAATCAATTCCTTTGGATATTTATGTTTTAATTAACATTATATAGCCTTTAATTAATGTTATGTTATAGTTTCCTGGCTACCAATTATATATTTAGTACATCAAACTAAACTTATAATAAATTTACTCTTATTCAATCTGAAAGATTGAGTGGGTAACTGTAAATTAGGTAATAGATTGGATATTAAAGAGCGCAGTACCTACTAAAGTAACTAATCAATTGACCGCTAGCAAAATTAATATTTGAAATATTCTTAATGCTTTTAAGAAAAATATTTTTAGGAAAAAAGGCAGGCACAGAGACCGAAGGATTTTCACCAAAAACCAACACAATAAAGAGTTAAGACTGAGGCACAAGTCATTTCAATTTTTATCTTTTTTTATTCACGGGCTAACTTCAAAGGAAGAAACCCAGTCATTTTTAAAAGCTTACAGAGGGACACAGGACCAACATCCAGAGGCCCTGTTGAGAACATTAATATAAAATGTGACGAGGCATCTACATGACTGTGTGCTAAGTAAATACAGTAAATAGTTGTAAATATAACAATTGTCTAAAAAAATGCACTGTTATTAACAATAGGTAAGATTTGAAGGGTATCAGAGATTTGCTTTGACGAATATACTCGTACAGTTAAAGAGTCTAACAATAAAACTCAAAAGTTCAATAAAAATAACCCTTCAAAGTACATAAGCTTTTATATGCCGTTGTATATTCATATTACTAAGTTAAAAGGAAGTGCGTCGCGACTCAGCACAATTTCGTGCGCGCGCCGACTTCATGAATATTAAGTGTTAGTACCGTTTTATTCCAACTTATTGGGATCGGGCTGAGTTATTGCCATCGACTATGGTTTCTCGGGAAAGGCTATGCAAATGTTTGACGGCTTGAGGCTCGAAGACTTGAGTTATATTCATTTGACGATATCAATGTCGTAAATACGTTTTATGACTGCGTTATGTCTGATGTCTGTGCTATTGTTACGTAACTTGAGTTGATTAGATGCGTTATATTATGTATTTTGATATGTAATTTATATGTACCTACTTGTACTATGTAGACTGAATTTAAATGGGTATTAAGGGATACTTAGAATTAAAATTTCCTAGTGTATTAAAGCTTTTCTTTCGAACAATTTGATATAAACAGATTCTCGTGCATTTTATGAACAGATCATTGTTGTAATTAGTATTTTTTCAGTAGGCCTTGGCAAAATATTAGTGTAGTCACGTATAGGAAAATAAATAGATGTATGGGAATGACATTCCTTTTTGACAAGTTACGTGACTTTGACTTGTCAGTTTCATATTTAACCGATTTTATTAGCGTTAGAGTTCGGAAAAATGTAGGTAATCTATCTTCCATATCTACAAGTGAAGTTAGATACTATGTATAGAGAAAGAAATATATAAACAAAGGGCTCACGATAAAATGATGGAATTTCCCCAATCTATTTTTATCACGACTCTCAAAATTCCTTAGTTTTCCATCAAGAGAGCTGTATAATTTAAGGCGGTTGCAAGTTTAGGCGTTTATTTCGTCGTCGCCGGCGGTACCTTCCGCATACTGCACATAGCGGCGCATGCGCAATGAGGCAAACATCGCGGTGACAGCGCCACAGACTAAACTGGAATCGAAGGACCTTCTTGAATAATGAAGTGGAATTTATTGAATATGACATATTATATATTAATTGAAAATAGATTTTTGTTCTATGTTTTTTTTTAGTTGAATTTGCAGTGTGTTTTGATCAACTGAAATTATAAACTGTTTATGAATAAGCTGTTTGTTTCTTTCAACAACTAATTAAAACTCAACGTATATAAATATGTTAATAGAAAAGCATGAAATGAGTTTTTATTTAAGTTGAAATTGTAGTGTTTTTTCATCAACTGAAATTATAAACTGTTTATGAAAAAACTGTTTGGTTCTTGTAACATAATTCGTAACTCTGTAGAATGTATAAGCTTTCGCGTTATTGTTTTGTCCCGAATATAAAGCGAGTAGTGCAGAGGTTGTAGTAGGTAGAAATTTGATTACTGATTGGTAAACTTATCATTCACACATATCACAAGACTCTAGAAATTTGAGAAGACAGATTGAAAAGTTTATCAATCAGTCCTCAACTCTCTACCTACTGCCACCTCTACACTAACACACTCACTGCCACGTACCGTGAAACCAGCAGGCCTTCGCGTCGGGCGCGGACGGTCGTCGACTCACTGCTGTGCTATCCTTGTCCCGAATATCATGATGTATGAACTTATCAATCAGTCCTCAAGTTGCTACCTACTGCCACCTCTACACTAACACACTCACTGCCACGTACCGTGAAACCAGCAGGCCTTCGCGTCGGGCGCGGACGGTCGTCGACTCACTGCTGTGCTATCCTTGTCCCGAATATCATGATATATGAACTTATCATTCAGACATCATAGTTGTATGACTATAACGTAAGCTATGTCAGGACGAAAAATAGATAAGTTATGATACATATAATCTATTAAAAGATCAAAAACAGTCATGTTTAATAGGAAGACAATTTTTTTCTAGCCTGTGATGTCCCACTACTGGCCAAAGCCTTCTCTCAAGTCCTTCCACGATTTTCAATCTTGCGACGCTTAGAACCAGTCCTCGCGGTGGAAGAGTATTATCCTATTATAATACTAGAATAGGACAATACTATATTATAGGTACTAAAATTAAATTGAATAAATAATTCATACTAAGAGTTAGATGAAAACACAGTATCCGAAAGAAGGTGACAAAATGGAATACAAGTTATGAAAATAAATGTCAATGTAATATTCCAAAAACTTATTTACGAGAACACACGAATTTGAGAAACAAAATTCTAAATATTTAACTAAATTATTACATCATCATACTATAAAATTATAAAACACTAAATGCTTTTATGCAATAGATGCAATTATATAATTAATTACAAAAAAATGCAAGCCTAAATATAACTTAAAAATGTTTATTAATACGTGTAATAAGTTTTATTCATAGACAACACAATTCTACCTTTTCATACTTTATTGCTGAATATCGTGTGTTTTTAACCAAGTTAAGATAAATAAGAGATTTATGTTAAAGTTACCTTGCTACCTAACCTCTGTTATCACTCAAGTGTAAAACTATTGTTTCATACATGATACTAATTTCAGTAACCTCTTATACATGAATGTGATATTTAAGGATTGTAATCGATTAATTACTCGAATTAATTATCGATCCAGTTATCGAGTCATCTCGGAAAAATACTTTCGCTGAATATCGGTACTTGGCATGTTATTCGTGAATTGGTAGTTGCACTGATTTATTTACTACTCGAACGAATTAAAGATTGTTTGTTCTTTGAAATTGGATAGCCTTTTAATTTACTTGTTGTTTTATTTGATATGTTTTATCTGTCGGAAAATTAATTGTTCAATTTTTACTTTTAACGTTATATGATTCGATTAATTATAGCTTTATATATTTTATCCTCATTAGTGTGTCTGTCAATTGTGTTACGTGATGGGCAGCATTAGTTTAATAACGCAAAAAATAATGAAATTAAATTCACCAAATAAATAAAACGTTCTGAACTTTTAGCTTCGTATTTACTAAAAAGATTTGGCAACATGATTACAGAAATACATAATCGTGTCCTAACACAGAATGAATTTAAAAATAAAACGGACAGGCGATTACCTAACCCATATCATGATGTATGTAATTCAATTGTAAAAGTTTTAATGTAGGGACGCATAATATACTTGAAAACATTTCCGAGATTTATTGACGATCATTAGTGTTCATTAGAGAGTTTAAATTACAAACTTGCAAGTCGTTTCGGCACCGTGAAAACGTGAAAACAAACAGTTAGTGCGATTGTTGTAATGAATTTTCTCAACACCATGAGTGTGGTGAGTGCCGCGGCGGGGGTGGCTCGCACCCCGCACTGCCGGCCGCGGGGCGCGTGCGGGGCGCGAGCGGGGCGCGCGCGGGGCCTGCGCGGGCGCCGGCGTCGCTTTTCACCGTCGCCGCGCCGCGTACGCATACCCGATATAAAAGCCTCAACCGCCCATTCACCCGCTCGCAGTGTGTGCTTGAACGTTACAGTGTCCACTTCACTCGTGCAAGGACTTACAGTTTAATCATGAATTCACGGTGTTTATTAGTGCTAGCAGCCGCCCTCGGCGTGGGTACGTAACATTTGAAATATTTAGGGTGCGCCGCGACCTGATCGACGGATACCTGTGTCCAGTGACGGCAGAACAATCTAGACGTGTGGCTCACTGCTCTCATGTATCGATAAAAATGTAATTGGCGTTGCGACGCGAAAGCAGTTGTAGTGTTATCGATACAGTTTCCACATTTAGCGTTGCAACTGCTTGCGCGCAACAAGTGTTGAGTAGATAGCGGCCGGCGAAGCGCTGTGGTGCAACGACTTGCTCAGTGACACATGGACTGATCAAATCACCATCCTCTAAACGCTCGAAAACTTATTTCTGAAATTAGAAGATGCATGTGTGCAGCTCTTAAATTGCCACCCACTTGAACGCTAGGCTTAAAAATCTAAGTGACAACGAGAAACATTACACCAGTATGTCATTATTACATCTCTGTAACAATGGAGCCTATATTACATGGATGTAATGTATCACATAAAGCTAAACAGCTGTGTGAACTAGGTCTTATTGCGTTGTCAATCAACCCCATTCCCTGCACTCTTATTTTTTACATGTCAATGACCTCATAACGTCACACAGAAAGCTAGAGCAGTTAACTTTAGAGTTGAATTTGTTATCGATATGAAAACATGTAGCTATCGACTGCATTGAAGTGTGAAAGCGGTTTCTCGAGTTTTCTTAATAATTGTTTATTATGTCAAAACGTTGCTCGTAATTTTATTTAAAACGTTAAATGCAGTTGGCAATGTTATTGAAAGTTTCTGTTCGAGCTTCGGGCTTTCACTTTGTCGTCGATAAGAGACCAGCGGGTAGTGGCGACAGTTTGATAGTCGCCATGCAAAATAACACACCTTACATAACCACGAAGAAATTGAGTGACCTTAGAATTTCATAATCCTTTTAACTGTTTATTTATTCTATACATGGTGTTGTTGTGTAAGTGTCTGATTAGCATTTTTCGCAATGAGCGCACCCACTGATGTCAATATATTATGACACAGATATTGTCGAGTTAGTGGCACTTATTGTATTGCCACCAATATTTCCCACGTGCTACTACATAATTATTTACGAAAGTTGTACTCTGGTTTACATAACTAGGGAATTCCGATGTCGATTATTTATTTGTTCCAATATTATACTTTGTCGCGTATATTTAACTTAATATTTTATCAGTCACGATTTTTGTGTTATTTACAAAAAAGCTTTCAAAAAGATGTCAATAAATAAAACGACATTTTTATTCTTGAAAGAACGAGCGAAAAAAACATCTCTCAATGTTTTTTTTTAATCCGTCAAAATTAAACAATATTCTGCCTTAGTTTTGATCCACAGTACAGACAGCGTCCCTGTCCATACCAATGCCCTTTGCCATCCTAAGCTAATACCTACGGCACCTTATTCAGAGCACTCATTACTCATGCAATTATTGTTATTAATAAAATATTCCGCCAATTACCGGCCACCAGCATATCTGAACATCCTTCATTTTATGGACTTCCTTATAAACTTCTATAGCACTCACTTCCGTTGTCCGTTGTAGGAAGTCGAACGTAATGACAATATCATTTCACTGCCATTTTAAGAATTACCATTATCTTTCAAACAGACATACTTAAAGTAATTTACGTAGAGAATACTCCGAATAATGCTCTCTAATTATATTATACACAAGTCTTAATTCTCTCCTGTTTCTAGAATGAACTTTATACTTCATTAAAATTCATCATTGACTGCGCGCACTTTCGCATTCCTATTCACATGGGTTGACCTTCGATTAATGACAAGAGATCGTGTGTGTCATTGTATGTTCCCACAGAGGACGATGTCTCAACGAATGCTTTTAGAAAATCATTCGTTCATTCATAGGTTCAGTTTCCACCGCCACGGCTTCCTTTAAGACCGGCTCTTATTAATATAAAACTCGTGTTCCACCGCAGGATGTTCCGTTTTCACTCGGAGTTTATGAGTCGCTCGGAATTCACTATTGTTAGGATTTCTAACACGTACCCAGTTCTCACGATCAATTGCGCAAGCCCCGATATTTACTGTTGCTTTTTCTCTAATAGAACAATCTTGAATCTATGCATGATTTCTAACAGCCAGCAGCAAACATAAAAGTTTCGAACGCATTAAACTCTTTGGAATGCAACTGTTTTTATTTTTAATTGATATAGTCCATGGCTAAATAGTTCCAATAGACATTGGCAACATTTAAATGGCCGTTACCTTAACACTGGCTGTTCGTAGTGCCTTTAATGACACTTAGCCACGCTAACAAATATTCACAGTGTTATTATTGCGAGCGTGAAGGTATTTGATTATCGAGACTCGCAGTGCGTGCGCGAATTTCACGAGAGCAATGAGAAAATGGATCAGTTGCTTGAGCGCGCAGACAAGTACATATGATAGACAAGTATATAATAGATACAAACTATTAATGTGAACGGTAAACCCGCGATTTGATCAAAGATTTATATCGACTTTATAGCCCTAATAAAATATATTTACTGAAGTGAAAATTACGATGACGACATTTGCAGTTCAACGTTAGTTTAGTAATAACATAATAAATTACACTTCGTAAGCTTCGGTTGCTATTATCGATACAGTGCATTTAATCATGTTTTAAAATATTAAATATAAAAATCGAAACTGAAAAGAAATGAAGTAAAGTGTCTTACACTTACAACAATAATTATACACATTTTTTTCAAAGAAAATGCAGCTACCGTTTTCACTGTTCAATTGTTTAATTACTAGTATTTAATTGATTGATTACAAAATTGTCCGTTAATTTGAGCGTGCGTTGCGTGTCAAGTAAAATATTCATTTTACAGATATAATTGGATAAATCGGTTACTCTCTCTGATACAATGCAATAATTAGGGTGTAATTGAGTAATACACATATTACGTTGTCTCTATGTATTCAATTGCTCAACGACAATAATTGTAGAGCATTCGATCAGACATGACAATATTTTTATGACTTGACAGAACTTCTAGAAACAAATGACTATCGAGTATTGGAACGAGGTTTTTTTTTTTTTCTTATCAGCCAGTATGTCACTAAAGTTTGTGGATGAAAAAGGGATTTTCTCTCAAGTTATCATTAAATATTTTTTTTGATTACTTTTACTACATCTCGATAACACGAAAGGTCACAAAAGTCAAAGTTAATTGAGAGGTCGTCTCGCCGGAAATCTGAGAAATAATTAACAAGTTTAGTTAACAATGCGCCGGAAATTGTGATCGTAGACAAAAATACGTCGACAATGATATCTCACGGGTAGGCGATTAATTGGACAATGCCTCGCATCCTGTGTTCTCAAACTAACAATGTGATGCTAGTAACAAAACAAAAAATACTAATTAATAGTACGGGTAGTTAAATATGAATTACTCGTATACAACCTTGTTTTGATCAGCTGCTTTTTTTTAACAAACATAAAAGCCCTGGCTGAATACAAAACTTTTTGCTGTTATTGTTTTCTTGATTCCAAATTCGAAATGATTTTCTTCTTCGTTTCACACACAATTGTAATTCCAGCCTGTTAATATGCCACTGATAGGTAAAAACCTCTTTCAATATGAAACATTTTCTTTTTATTCTGTTTTGTTATTTGAAGAAGGAACTTAAAGTCAATAGTGCTTAGTACAGTTCGATCGTATATAAGTATAAGTTGTTATGTAGTGTAACAGCGAGACGGTGATTGTCTGTCCTTCGGTCGGATATAAATAACCTCTCGTTGGCCCTACGTATTGTGTTGTTGTTTTCTTTTTACATCCATCGTCAAGCATGAATGTTTTGTGACCGTTTTTGGTACGAGGTATTCCAAAATGGGAAGAGTAGCTTCGTATTTTATCTCAGTAATATAACTTGGTTTTTATCGTACTTGTCTTTCAATATAAGCTCTAAAAATGTAAGAAATATTATGCAGTTATGTGGTGAAGATTTTGCCTTTGACATTATCGTATTAGTATATGAAGTGTATAGCTGTGAATATAAGCAGTGAAGTGAAGGCATAACTTCGGTTATGCCTTCATTTGCAAACCGCTTAGTTTCTACAATTTAGCTAGCTTACTGCTCATAATTTTGCAATTGACACTAAAGTTTTACTTTTATAACTCTACCCTTTAGATGCGCAAGAGTGGACGGGAATAGAATTAGTGGTTACGTAAGGATTGCGCGACGACACCTGCGCACGAGCAGCCTCTTAGCTATGATGTGAATTTGTATTACTCATTAATTGGTTAAAGGCAACCAGATACATTTTGTAACCTGCCAGTACCTAACACTTTAATTTAGAAAGATATTGCGCGCGCAAATTCTTACCGCCAGAAAGTCAGTGAAAGGAAAATTTTAATTGTTTTCTATGACTAAAAATGAGTTTGCAAATAAAATAGAAATTTACCTCACGTCTAAAACAATTAAACACTTGCATAATACTCTTTACTGCAGCTGTAAAACATTAAATAAACAATAATTTAATTATTGCTGCTCATAATTACATTGAGATGTGAATTAAAAATAATTAAGTCTATTATCTCATGCATAATTGCAGTTAGAACCAAAATGCTCCCATTAAAGCTATTATAGTCGTAGGCGTAATGTCGAGCTTACGAACTTTCACCATCCGACAATGGCCATTATCTAATCTCTCATTGCGTCAGATTAGGCCACTCATACTTATGTAGGCAATCATTACTTTAAAGCACTTCACATCTATTGTCACAGTGACACACATCACACATGTTTGGCGAACATTTGCAGCCAACGTTTGTGGTAATCTGTAGTTTAATAGCTAGTCTTCTATTGTGTCAGTCAATAAAAACCTCTTTTATTGACTTCAAAGTTCAGACAAGTCGAAGTTACAATTTATGTGTGTGCGATGTGTGGTCGAGCCTTTAGTACGTGACTCTGTACGTCTTCTCTTAAACTAGGACATCGTGTAGGTTAATGCTCCTATCGATGGCGCGTTCGTGTACAACCAATTGATTTATAGAATCTAGATATACTCGGTACTTTAAGAATGTCAGGTAGTTAATGATATGGCGGAGAAGAAAAAGGATATTCTCTTCGACCATTCTATTTATAGAATATCTCATTAAAAAATGCAAAAATATTTAAAGTAGATGTAATACATCCATCGGCCCACATGTTAAAGGTCAGTCGTGAGAGAGATTACTCAACAGCGGCGCGGGCGCATCGTCTTAACGAAATCGAAAGTTCCGCCCACTGGCGTCGGTAGGTCAATTTTTAAGGCTTTCACTACATTACTTAATGTATTACAACCTATATCATAATGTTTATGTAATACACTCCGTATTATACAATAGCGGCAATTAGCAGCTATTAATACCTCGTTGCTAGTGTTTCTTGTTTGTGTCTGAGTATATTTGTATTGTTTAGCTTATAACACAATGAATGGTTCGTGAATATCGTAAATTTACTACGGGAAGGTTGTCTGATCATTGTCTACATTACATGGTCACACGTTATTTTTTACCTAAAATTAGCTTCTGAAAGTTGTGTGACTTAATAATTTGTCTGTAAATTTTATGATGGTAAATGGTAAAAATGAGTGATTACCAAACAAGCAGCTTGTTATATAATACGTTATGACGATGGGCATCGGGCAGATCGATAATTATGTCACGCGCATGCGAGGGATTCGGTGTCGCCCGGGCATTGCGCAACCTCCCGGTCCACTGCACACGTGGCCCGCTCCAACCGGTGACACTAATACGTCATTCTCCAAGAATTGTAATCTTGTACACAGACTATTCATCCGTAAAAATACGAACATAAAGGTTCCATGACTTCTAGAGCAAATAATCATAGCTTTTTGCGTACAGTGTTCACGACACATGCCACTTAGTTCTAACACGATAAAGCGACTAATGTTTGACATGTGTAATCACCACCTCATTTATGCTGCACCTACTTACATAGTCTACAAACTTAATGAGCGATTAAAGCCGCACTCATCTGCCAATTACCAGCTGTAATTGGCGTAAAACAAGCAAACTGCGGCCTGAAGAGCGGTGATCCGAATTTTCAATTATATCGAAACTGCTCTACATTTGTGCCACATTGCTTATTAGCCTGGCCGCCGCGGAATGCGAGGCATGCGACTGTGGTTCACCTCGATCACACCGTTTGATTTTAATAAGAAAAGTTGTTTGCACTGAACAGTATGCAGATGAGTATAACCTGTAACTTTTTAGTAGAAACAGTCAATCTCAAGGTTACAATTACTAAATTCAAAGATCAGATCATAAAATCAGATCATCGCGCAATATACGATTCTTTTACAAATAAAACGGTTGCCAATCGATATGAAAAGTTAACTTTTGTAACATCGATGTTTATCGATAACAACTTGATTGCTTCTTATTATCGATAATAGGGAACTAAAGTGTGGTCACCTAGCAAGCCACTAGAGCAGCAACGAAGAAATTGGACGTGTATTGTGATTATGAAAATAAATAATTGGTTTCATCACGAGGCGTATTGAAAAATTGAGAATTTTTTCTTTAAGATATCGTCGATCTTAAAAAAATATTGCTTTCTTGGTTTTGATATAAGTCTTGAAATTGGTTGTCTTCGAATAACATCTCAAAGATGTAAAATATTTAAATATCTTTGGAGATTTATTTGGCAGACGCACTTGTTGTCGAAAGCCAGAGAGAGAGCGAATCATTGCAAAACTTCACGGATGAGGGTTTTCTTCTCGCAAATGTCAACCGGTGCAGGTGACACGTTGTGACATAATATGACATAACACTCGTACTGGGAAGCTGCGCATACGCAAACAACGAGTTTACTTTGTAAAGATCAATTACGTATGCCAACGTTTCGACCCAATACTTTAAAACAATTAACTCTATATCAAATTATATAAAGGAACATAAAACTAACTAGATTTCATATATTTTAAACAATTAGCTATTTGAACTGTGTTTCCGCGTCCCAAAAAACGGTGCATTGTGTAACACGCTCGAAATAGTTTTATTTGCTAACTGTGATTACCACACGTACTTACAATTACCTCATGTGTGAAATGAAACAAAGAGCACGTGTTCATAGAACAATTAAACAGTTGAAGTGAGCTTTGGTAGTACAGTAGTTAGTGCGGTTGCCTCATTAGGGCCTATTGCGTTCCTTGGAGAAAGAGCGGACCCTGCCCGAGACCGGTGTGTTGCGACACTTCGCGCACCATAATCGTTATTTAGCAAACCCCCTGGCGGTTTTGTAATATAAATTTAAATTCAAACATTGTGATGCGTCGTTACTTCACCATTGTTGCCAATATTGGCATTATGTCAAGCGTTATACATATATGATTTTGAAACAGTCCATGGTGTTACGAGATTAAGTATCTGCTCCGACAATCAAGCATTAGAAATCTGGCAAAGCTTTCAACATTATATCGTTTATTCATTTATTTCCTTATGGCCTCGACTTCATAATGTTCTAACGTGGTGTTATCTTTGCAGCGGTCGCCCAGGAATCCTTCAAATGCCCCGATGACTTCGGCTTCTACCCCCACCACGTGTCTTGCGACAAGTACTGGAAGTGTGACAACGGTGTCGCTGAACTCAAGACTTGCGGCAACGGTCTCGCCTTCGACGCCACCGACTCCAAATACCTGACCGAGAACTGCGACTACCTCCACAACGTTGAGTGTGGCGAGAGGACACAGCTTGGTAAGAATTAGTAACATACTGTAACCCATCTGCCACTGTCCTGTAAAAACCCAGTGTGTTAATCCAGGGTTCCAACTAACTATGTATCAAATTTCATGAAAATTTCTGCGGCCGTTTGAGTGCGAAAGAGTTACAAAAATCCATCTTTCTTACAAACTTTCGAATTTAAAATATTGGTTGGATAGTTACAAGGAAGATCCTGGAACATCCAAATGAGAATCGATCAAAGATTCCATAAACTTAAAGGGTTTAATACGTTTCTCGTCACGACTTGGCTTCCAACTATATTCCATGCATAATAAATGAAATCGAATGCATAGCAACACTCGTTCTGATGGAGCCAACAGTCAAGGCCAAATCTTTAACATAATCATGTCATATAAGGATAATATTATTCAGTATACCTATTGGCTATTTCAACCAGGATGTCTTAAAGGTCACTAGGCCAATTCACACCATTCAGTCACACATTACACATATCACCAAACGATAAACTTCTATTTTATGTAAATATTCGTATAAATATCTCGTATAGCCTTGAACTAGAACCACTTTGCAAATTAAATTTAATATCGCCAATTCGAGAAGGTAGATTTTTTGCTGATGTTTTTGATAGCTTTTTTATGGAGATGAAGATTGAAAGCTTTTTGCTGTTAGGTGATTGATTGCCAAATATCCTTAAAATAGTGTGACATTTCGAAGAAACTTGAATGGCTTTGCGGTTTTGTTTAGCGTTTTTATGATTATAACATTTGTGTTATTAGTGTTTATTTATACTGTAAGCAATAGGTATTTTATTTATCCTTAGAAGTTGACCTAAACGATTTGGCTAGGACTTTATTTTTGTCGTTTGTGGATTAGGTGAACATTGTCCATTTGTCCAACAGAGCCTCCGATCTCCACCCCCCACTGCCAGCGGCTGTACGGTATCTTCGCCGATGAGACCAAGTGCGACGTCTTCTGGAACTGCTGGAACGGAGAAGCCTCCCGCTACCAGTGCAGCCCCGGACTTGCCTACGACAGGGAATCCCGCGTGTGCATGTGGGCTGACCAGGTTCCCGAGTGCAGAAACGAGGGTACGTAACACATAAGAACGTACACTTATAGAACCTTACCTAAATTACACCCTGTTTTATCAAACCTGCCACCTGTATCCATTGTGGTTTGTCAGTGACAGCTACAAACCACAGCTCTTTGAACCTTGATAATGTAATTCAAGCTCAAGCATACAGTGTTATTGTAATGTTATATCTAATCTAAATTATTCATGCAATCTGATCAGTTCGATCTACTTAATTACAAAACTACAACAATAACATGCGACTACTGTGTCGCAAACACATTTAGTTTCAGTGCACACGCTGTCTCAGTGAACTTCTGCGACTTGACGCCTGCTATCACTGCTGCATTTCGGTTTCGCCTTCCACCCCTTAGCTCACGTAACCTTGTTTGGTGTTTCCCAGAAGTAGCGAACGGTTTCTCTTGCCCCGCTCCCGGTGAGGTGTCCAACGCTGGCTCCTTCAGCCGTCACGCCCACCCTGAGGACTGCCGCAAGTACTACATCTGTCTGGAGGGAGTCGCCCGCGAGTACGGATGCCCCATCGGTACCGTGTTCAAGATCGGTGATGCCGACGGCACCGGCAACTGCGAGGACCCCGAAGATGTTCCCGGATGGTGAGTCACCTTCCCAATTTATTGTGTATATATTTTACACAATCACACATACAGAACATGCGCATTCGATTATGCCGATAAGTCAATACTCATGATTCAAGTCACGCAGAGATCTCGATTTTGTAACGGCACGATCAAATGCGGATGTTCCATTCACACCGTTCAAGTAAAGCAATTACGACAGCAGCTTGAACGCACCATAGGACTCTTCAATTCACTGGTTGAATACTGGTTCTGTGGTGTTTATCAGCGTCTTGTGTGGTACATTAACAACTGGTACCTACCCTAATAATGCGACACCAAGAAACTTGATCATACAATCATGGGCATAATAACTAATATTGAATGGGCTCTTAAATTAATATGGTATTACGAAGTTCTTGGTGTCCCAAACCTAAGACCCTGTAACCACTTCCACGCAACCAATGTCGTCCTTGTGACTAACAATTCTTCTTGCACATAAATAATGAAACATAATCAACACAGATCGGTTGCACTTCGTGTTGTTCTAGCTTGTTACACACGAGCCAGCATTGTACAGATCGTGGCGTAGGTAGACATAGGTGGCCTGTAGTAAGCTCGCCCACTGGAATACTTGCCGCAGTTATGCGGTCCGGAGCCTTGCATACTTGAAATTTAGGACACATTCAAATTAGCATGACTGAGAGCAAAATAGTTAGCTCACAGGCGTGTCATACACAGACGACCGTGGTCAATGCCGACCGGTGCATAACGGAGTGTGTATGGTAATGACCGTTGTTAACGCAGACATATCGTATCGAGCGTAACTGTTCGAACGCGACACAAAGGCTGAATTATCAATGCCTTTCATAAACGAGGAAATGTTTCAAAGAACGCCGGTGACTGGCGCAGACATGCAGTTGTGAAATATTTAAGATATTTTTATGTACCTATTCTCAGCACTCTGAGTTGGTATGTACTTATCAATATGAAAGTATCTGTTTTAAGTTGACGCATTTCAACAACGTGTCTATTTTATAACGATGTAAAAAATAAGTTTCTTAAATCTTTAAACCTAACAGTTCTAACTAATACAACAACAGAACTTTCGAAATGTTTATATCCGGTTCATGGTCTGTGTACTTAGAACAATTGCAAATAGAGTTGATACTGAGATGCGTCTGCGTCGGTCACGAAGTTAAACATCGGCGAAGGTCACAGACTGGCTGTTTTAGAAAAGTTTTTGCGAGCGCTCCGGATCACATAATAACAAGAAAAACAACGTTAGATAACGCTGGTTGGAAAAGCGAGCGGATATCATTCTTGTCGCCGTTTCAAGGCAGTTCACTCTTAGCGCCGACTGTGTACAAGATAACATTACACAATCCTAGCGGCCAGTTGCCACTCGTAGTAAAAGTTGCTAGAAATTTAGATAGCCATTTAAGTTTAACTCACTCAGCGTCGTTAGGCATAAGACATAGAGTTAAGGATAGCTCGGAGACGAGGCCGGTTGTAAGGTTCGCGTACATTTTCAGCGAGGACTACTACGGTGATCTGGATCTGAAGACGATCCGCAAGAGCGAGCTGTTGGCCGGCCTCCAGCAAGACGGCCAGACCCGCGCCACCCAGCCCAAGCAGCTCAAACCCCGCCCCCAAAAGGAGAACTAAATACAAATCCCCACCCCTTAACCTTTTAATACTCACATAGTTTACTATAAACCGATACTCTTCGTGCACTACGAGCAACTGCCACGTGACAGCTCTGGCTGAATGGTAACACTCTAGCTTCGTAAAAACAGTTGCCCTTGGTGTGCGGAGATCGTGTTCCAGGTTCAAAATATTCGATTGTTTAGTGAGTGAGCTACAGTTGATATGTATCACTTCTAGTTGCCAAATACTTTTCGTTGTAGCTTCTTCGAACAGTTTCATTGAGGCACGTTAGGAAATTACGTTAGTGAACCATACAGCGATAAATATATTTATTTTTTTACATTGTATCTAAGTATTTATAGTGTCCTTTCAACGTTATTATATCGAAACCAGTTATCCCAGTCTGTATAAAGTTTTGTAAGTACTAACAACTCGCGCGCTTAGGCGGTTGTTTGCATTTAAGGCAACGTAATTCTGTATATCCCATGAGGACATCGATGTAACAATGTATCCGTTTAATACCATGACCTTGTAAATATATTATTGTACTGAATTATTTCGCTGCGACTGAGTGTTGTTGTTTGATAGAAACTGTAATACTTAAGTTTTATTTTTAGTGATAAAATAAACAAAAATTTATAAAAATTAACTCCTGTTGTATTAATTACCTGTATGTTTAGTGATGCACTTTAGCACTGTTCTCTTAACATACTATTTCCTGTTCACACTGTTTTCTTTTTCAATGCATTCACTTTCTAATAATATTAATATTTTCTTGGTTCTTTTAGTCATTACTTCTGTCTAATACATATTTTATTACTGACTGTAACAGCCCACCGTCACCCTTGGGATTCCAGGTACGTTAATTATTATTTAACGTTCAGATCAATGCATAAGGTGTTCTGTAAGTAAAACTTAACATGTTCAATTGATGAAAATAATCTGCAATACAAGAATTTAAAGCTAGTAATTTCTTGAATAATGATATAACAGAAGAATAAAATAAAGTTTTATGTAGGTATCTACAAATTAATAAATAATTATGTAAGGCATTTTACTATTTCTTTATATTGAACTTACATTTTTCAATTTACATTTTATATTTAACAATAGTGTAATCTAGATAATGAATGTCGTAAGACTTACTACACTATTTTAATTTAATTGAATGATACAGAGAATTGTAGACTCAAAATAATTGACAAGAATAATTTTATTTCAAATTGATTGTGATTTTTCAGAAACGCAATTGATTAGTAGAGCCCTGAGCTCAAATATTTTTTTGAATAATCTTATCAAGGTGCTCGTGTTAAAATAAATACAGTTGATACATTTCATAATAATCTTACAGTGAAGATTACTACGGCGACGTCGACCTCAAAGCGTTGAAGAAGTTGGGATTCTGAATGTCAAGGAGCGACTCCAAGGACAGACTGAAGCTAAACCCGTTCCACTTGTTGTAATACCTCTTCAGAACTATATGATAATGTTAGGGTATGTGCTGTATCACGCGACGACAACGCATCCACTGTGAACCAACCAATCGTGGCTCACAGTCCATGCTGTTACCGTCATTTCGACCAATCCCTGAAGAGAGATGATGGCTTATCATTCCATCATCGTCTAAGTGTTTCTAGTGATTCATGATAGGTTTTGTCTGAAGAGACGCTCGAGTTTTAAGCCATGGACTTTTTAATTCGTTAACTTAAATTCTTTGGTCAGTTTTATCTAAAACAATTGTTGCCAAATTTGGAAATCTTCGAACTTTGACACGGCACCACACAGTCTGCAGCGGTGGTGCTCTGTCGAAACATATGTTGTTCTTAGTCATAAAACTTGTGTAAGTTAAGGATAGCGAACGTTTATATATTAATATTAATTTTGTAAATAAATAATATTTTTATAAAGCTTATTTTTTCATTTTTACCACGACACCATTTTGTTAAATCAAACCAAGGATAAAATAAACGACCCAAAATACAAGATAGAGTTTATTAAGTCATTTCAATAAATTAAAATGCAATTTGTAGACGTACTTAATTAAGATATTAATAATACTGGGCGGAACACTCACAACTGAACTAGATTTACGGCCAATTAATTCCTGCTGCTTTAATATGTATTCAATATTGAAACAGTTCATTATAACGACATTCTATCAGCTACAAGTGTACCAAGTCCACGCCCTATTCTGCCTAACTTTAGTGAGTAGGAATAGTTTAGACTACATTACTGTGTTAGTTCGCGAGTGGAGGTAGCAGAAGCCTTGAGGTGCAGCATTATACATCGAGCTTAGCGATGGTGCGTTGCAGCTGGCGGATGGCGTCTTGACGAGACATCGCTACGTGTGTTGAGGTCCAACCTGGAAAACAAAAGAATTACATTATTTGAATGACTTGATAGAATTGGTTCTTGAGTTAATTAATTGGTTTATTATGATTGAACTAAATAAATTTGTTTCCCTACTATCAGAGGTGTTAGTACCAGGATATCCTACCAGGTAATATTAGAAACGCAAAAGTTTGTAAGTATGAATGGAGGGAAATTTAATACTCTTTCACCCTCAAACGGCTTGATTGATTTTGATGAAATTTTGTCTGCATCAAAGGGCAGTAATGTTTTTTGTCTCTATAAACGACATTCGCGTAGGTGAAGTTGCGAGCAAAAGTTAGGATAAAAATGTCTTATTGTTAGGCACACAATTTGGGTACAATTTCATTTAGTTGGTTCATTTACAAAAGTATCATAAATCACTAACATTTATTGATACATCAAAAGCTATTGTAATATATACTTCATTACAATCGTTGAAAGAAAACATTCTCACACTTACTCAACACACTGATTAGCTACACTACCAATCAGGTCGAAAAAATAATTAAAACCTCAGTAAGTATCTCATAAAATATACAGGCATTGACAGCACCTAGATATTTTACGATTATTTCTCAACGATATTACATTATCAACGTTTTGAAACATTATTTCAACGTTTTAATTTCAAAATATAAGCGTAAGTTATTTATATTTTGGCTGTTTATTGATAGATATAAAAACTACGCTTGACCGCATATCAGTGGTAATACTTGTAACGTTATATTATTAGCATCTTAACTTGAATAAAATGGTTTATGTTTTAGTTTTGTTTTGCGGTAATCACTGAGTGTTCGATCTAGGTATAATTCGCTATTTAAAAAGGTAATACCATACTAAAGAGAAACATTATGAAATCATGGTTCAATGGAAATAGTTGATCCTTTGCCTACTAACATACCAACGTAAGAAAAAGAAACATTTAACAAAAGAATGGTACAATTAAAGATTACAAAAATAATAATGATGCTACTTACTCTGAGTATTAACAATAGAATTTTCTGAGAAAATCGTCTTTAGGTCACCATCTTCGTAAACAGGCAGCGGTCTGGTAGATATTCCAGGTGAGGGTGAGGAAATGAAAGAAGGAGGTATTGTACCAGGAGCAGGACTTGCCGGACTAGGCTCAAAAGGCTCTGATGAAGCAATTGGAACAACTGGGGCTATAGGAATCGGTGGAGCAATTGGGATAGATGGGGCTAATGGTACCGATGGAGCTATAGGCGCAGGTGGCGCTACTGAAGCTGCTGGGGCAGTTTGTGCGGGTGGGTTGACAACAGCAGGTGGAATAGGTCCAGGTGGAGCTATAGGTTGGACAATCGCCGGTGGGATAATAGCGGCAGTTGGGGCGAATGGAGCAGGAGTCGGTGAAGGTTGGGCAGTTGATTGGGAAGCGAAGACTCCGGTGTTGGTAGCTGTGGATGAGCAGTCCACTCGAGTTGGGTAGTCACATACACCTAGAAACTGAAATTGAAAAGAATTGAGTGATAATTATAAGAAATCAAAGGATGTTCTATTGAGGTAATTATTAACGTTATTGTGGGAAGTAAATATCTTGGGACACTCAAAGTGATACTCAAATTGACATAAGAATTCTTAATGCAAGAAGATGAGATTTTAAATAATTGGGTTGGAACAATAATTATAATTCATCAGAAATGTATGCGCAAAATATTAATAAGTATAAGATACAAGTTTTTCAAAGCCAGCATCATCGTCGACTCATCTATGTGTAGGTAAGGCAACTAGTGCCCATAAAATTATCTGGTATTGTAAAATAAACATTGTAATCCATGTGAATGGAAAATAAAATCTACAATGCGTATGGACGGCAGGTGATAAAAAAACAATATTTAATTGCGTAGGCATTCAATAAAAATACTATAAAACCATATTAACAAGTAACGTTGCAATAAGGATTTCCATATGAACAGCATTGAGACGTAAAACGAGTCATCGGACTATTTGAAACTTATTTTGAACTAGTTTGCCTATTCTTGTAGGGTTAACCTCTAGCTGTATAGTGTTTTAAACAGAGTTCGGTTTATCAACTGCTTACTTTTTCTGTGAGTAGAAAAAAATATATTTTAAATATGTAGACTTTCCATACAAGTTGGCTGATCAATATTTGTATTGAGAGGCCAATAAAACATTCTTAAATAAATTTACAATTGCCTTCTTAAAAGTTTGTTTACATTGTGCATTTTATATTAGTAATACTCATAATTCAAAGCAGGTTGTGTCATGTAACTAATACAAAAATGTATGTCACTAAAACAATAAAATGTGACGAATTAATGATTTGGGTCTACATTAGCATAAACGGAAGTATACGTAGGTCAATAGTCAAGTTTCTGGTCACTATAAATATTTGTTGTCTTGTAACCTTAAAACGTTTTTAGTTGGAGCATTAAGTCATTATGTATTAGGTATAGAAACAAAGTCCTCCGCCGTGTCTGTCTGTCTGTTTGCGATAAGCTCAAAAAGTACTACACCAATAATTTAAATGCTGTTTTCACCAAGAGTTTTAGTACATAATTTGCTTTATAGTATAACATAAAGTCCTATCGATGGCTATCTATATGTCCGCTTAAATCTTTAAAACTACGCGATTTTGAAGCGGATTTTTTTTAACAGATAGAGTGATTCAAGAGGAAAATTTATATGTAAACTACCGTGTTTATATGTATAATGTATACCCGTGTGAAGCTAAGGCGTGTCGCTACTTAAGTATTATACATAGAAATGCAAGACAGGAAGGAAATAAAATTACATTAAATCTGATGAACTATTCCGAAGATATTTATGGCAATCTACGGTCAAGGGTCAAAGAATTAGAATATCCAGACAGTTCATTCAAATAATATTTATAAAGACAATTTACATATTCACATTTCTGACGTAAACTTAAAGAATCACTGTCTGTCTGTTTACACCTATGTATGCTTAGATCTTTAAATTACGTAATGGATTTTGTTGCGATTTTTTGATAGATAATGTTTCAAGCGGAAGGATAATCCTTTCGCTTGAAACACTGTAAACATGTATAATACTTCAGTAGGCAATATAAAGTTGGGGTAGTTCGCTAGTTGATTTAATTATAGTTTTTAAAACTTCATATTTATCATAAGTGTTTGTTTGTGCTTTTAGAAAGAATTAAAGGTTAAAAGTACTCGACACATTCTCAAACCAATCCCCGCACTCCATATTAGTTTATGGAGTACGGGAAACAGACACACTGTATATAAGAAATAATAACAATTATCGGCATTTACATAGTAATATTCATATCAATTAAAATAACCGTACCATAAAAAAAGTAATTTCTCTTGTACATCGCATCGCATTCCTCTTCCTCGCAATCCATCTCCGAAAACCGATGTCAATTCATTAAATTTTAATTACTTTTCGTTAACTATGCGGAAGGGACATATTATATTCATACCTGGTTGTAAGCAAGGTCGGCAGGGCACTTGAACTTCACCGGTTGTCTGCCGACGCATATGAAGAATTCGTTGCAGTCGAATGCGTTGCGGAAAGCTTCGAAGTCCTTTTTGCATTGAGGCTGGGTTGGTGGTGGCTGGACTGTTGAGGGATTAGGTAAAATTATCAATTTTCTAGTATCTATTATAGTCAAATTTCTATTTTTGATCCCTAGTCTACGTAGAGATGAAAAAATTGAGATTCCGTAATGAGAAAGGAAAAGGCTCCTGCTCTAAGGAAATAAGCATTCAATTACATGCATGAAGAAAGCCAAACTTTGAACAAGCATTTGAGGATCGCGCAAATTTCTGTCCTACGCAAGGATCGAATCCGTGTGGTTTATACACAGTGGCAATTGGCGTGGTGACCAATACCACTTGGCTATTTGTGCAGTTAGAGAAAATTCAATGTGATTTGAAATTCAATTGAATTAGATAAATAGTTAATGTTGTTTTTTAAAAGACTTTTTTGTTTTTAATAGTTATGTGACCAATATCTTAGGATAATGTTAGGGTAAACTCATAAGTACGATCAAGTAGGTGTATGACATATTCAAACACAACATTGTTTTTCAAGGTGCATTGCCTGTTCGAGGTGTTTGTTGATATGGTGAATTAATATATTTATACTTCCAAATATTAAATTGCAAACTGGAATTGATGATTGATTAATTGCAGATTTATTGTTTACAGCGTGTTATAAAAAACTCAAATAAAAATAAACCCTTTTCACGTAAATAAATAACTAAATGAAGATACCCTAACATTAGTTACGTATAAAGTTAGAACCGGCGACCTTTTAGCTTAAAGCCGTACCCAGTGCCACTAGGCCAACACGGTCATCAAATATTTGTTTATGTCGTAACCATGGCGACCCGGCTAGGTTTTATATAACTTTAGCTGGCATTTCCATGTGTGGCGACATTTTGTAGAGATAACATAATAGTTTATATGTTCCGGTATTCTCTGTGATTTTGTATTTTATGTATGAGAATAGACGACAACATATAAAATGTTATTTGTAACGTGTGAATGTTACTTTGTCGTGTAAATAAATAAAGTAGATAAATCTGCTGGTTGTATTTTGGTTGTTTTGGTTGGTCTGTTGGTCTAGTGGTTAGTGGCCCTGACTGCTGTACCAGAGATCATGGGTTCGATTTCCAAGTCAAACTTTTGTGTGATGATCACGATCATTTGTTCTGTGTCTGGATGTAAGTCATCTATAAAATGTATGTATTTAAAAATATACAAGTATGTTTATCAGTTATCTACTTAGTACTTATAATACAAGCTCTACTTAGCTTGAGATAAGATGGCGTTGGGTGAAAGTCGTGGAATATTACACACACTGGCTTTCGCAAAAAGTAAAAAATATATTTTTAATTTTTCTACCCAAGTGACTTAGATCAGATAGCAACACGTTTACTGCAAATCTTGCTAAAATTTTAAACCATACAGCACTGCAAAGAAAGTGTAGCAATTAAAACGTTAATTATGCAAGATTATATAACTCTGAGTAAGTGCACGTAATTATGAGATTTTTATGTAACAATCAGGCTAGCAGATCACTTGGTCCTTCGAGGAAAGCTGCGGATATCACCTGGGTGTTTGTAATAAGTCTATAAGGAATTCGGGTACTCATGAAGTAGATATTTACAAGCATACCATAAACTTACATTTGAAATTATGTAAGATTGTTACGTAATTAATTTTTAGTCAAAAAGGTAAAAAATGTAACTTATAGAGTTTCTTTCTCGTCGGTTCTTAAATCAGAAGTCTTGTAATTTTATCAATTCTAATGATACTTCTTCAGGCGTACTCGAAATAAGACTTATTTATTTTATCTCCTGGTTAGGCATAAAGACTTTTGGGAGGAGGATTTTGCCCTTTTTATTTGCTTTTTAAAACACCCTGTTTTAATTTCTTCATTTACTTTAAAAATGAACACAAATTCTTCTACAAAGCTCTAAAACAAACTATTCAGCCTACACTACAGATTACTTTCTTAATCAGTCCCAAGTTGTCCCAAAAAAAGTCCGCCTTTTATATCCAGTTCTAAACAACCTTATACTCAAAAAAAAGTAACACTTACTAAGTTTCCTGCTCTCACAGTTCACATTATCTGAGTAGTCACAGTACCCTAGATTCGAGAACAGCAGTCCAGTGGGGCACTCCTGTTCGACCGCCCAGCCATCCCAGCAGTTCAGATAGTTGTTACAGAGGCTGGGTGAAGGGATCTGCGTGCGTCGTCCCTCGCAGAGCGCGTTGGGTTCAATGACCGGGTCTTTCGTCGGGGTAATCATGAGCTTGTTGTGGTAGTCCGGGTCTTTTTGGATTTGCTGGATCACTTCGTTTGAGACTGGGATTGTAAGGGTGAATATGTTGCCGAAATCCTGTTGGTTAGGTAAGGTTTGATTTGTTGAGAGGAGCATGGAGGTTAGAAGAAAATAGGTCAGAATATAAAATATCATAAGAAAGCAGTTGATACATATTTGGGTAGAGCATTCGGGAATGTTGTTTTTTTCCCCTATCTAGGCAGCCACAAATTAAGTTAATAGTAAATAAAAACAGAATTAGAACAAGCACATTAAAAAGTAATTTTAATAATTAAAAGTATATTATATAATTACATTATCATCTTTCTTCGTATATTAAATAAAAAAAAAAAAATACTCTTGAAATGTTAAAATAGCTCCGAAATAAATACTTTACGTAATTGTAATAGTTTAAGTTCAAGAAGAACTTCAATATTAACAAAAAAAATTGCTCACCTTAATAAAACCAAAGAAGGGATTTAAGAAGCTGCCATAGTAAGGCAGATGTCCTGCGTTCAGCCTCAGGTTCTGCAGGTACGGGTTGTTGGGGTACGGGCTGGAGTATGTCTTCACTAGGTTGCCATTCTCATCATAAACTGGAAATAAATGGAGATTTCAAAAAGGTTGTAAGTGAAACCTTATATTCAAAAAAAGTACCATGAAATCACAGCTAGTGCGGGGCTCCTGAAAATAGTACGTTTTTTGCAAAGAGTTTGAAAATTGAGTGACTGGCAAAAAATATGTATAATACTAACATGTATTTTGAAAATTTTGGGATAATTGATTATAATTGTTTTATCGCTTAAATTTAAACAGTGTACATTTTGGCGAAAATTATAAGGGTCAATGCTTGTCTTATTTATATGAAAATACTTTTTCTTTCAGTAATACATCTTTATACATATCAGTGCATAGTATAAAACAAATTCGATGTCACAAAGCTACGCAACGAATTTTATTTTATAGGTAGAGTGATTCAAGAGGAAGTAATTTATAAATACATCAGTATTTTAGTTATTTATATAACTAGAATCAAACAGATATCAAAATCAGTTTCTTATAATCACTACGTGACTACAAAGGTGTTTTAAAAGGAATATTTTTAAGCTCTAAAACATTTATTTTTTATCGCTGAAATTGTATGATTCAATTTCCTTATATCTTACAATGTTTTATTTCATATATTAAAGAGAATGAACGGTAACATCCCGTCTGCCTTCACACGATATAAACAAGGCTGTGTTTACATACACCGACAGTCAATGAAAGGAAAATAATATTTATTAACGAGTCCGACTATCGGTTTAAGAATAAAGGCTTGTTTACATATTGAGGAGATTGTTATTGAACCTTATTGGATAAATACAACACTGAAGATTTTTCTTTTTAGTAATAAGGTAGCTTTTTTTAGTATTTAATTGAATAGTTGATTTTGTTACCTATTTTAAATTTCATTTCAGTAGGCGCCGTAGGTTTATGTTCTGATACAATTGGTAATGTTTCAATATCCTCTTCAGGTACCTTAAGTTAATCAATGTATCTAAATGAAGATTTCCGAAGATTTAATTTGCATGTTAATACTAACATTGTAATAGGCACAACCCACAATCACCACAAACCCCTGTTTTTATATACCATAATTTCACTTGACATAATCTAAGCATACAATTACTCAAAAACGTTTCTTCAAGAATACGAATACCGAGACATCTAGACACTTTACGCCCATTCTATTTTAATACTACCAGCATTTAACAAAATTCAAAATATGAAACCCGCATTAACAAATAAAGTGACAGAGTCGAGCCTAACACGATACGTTTGTTTGTCACTCACACAGACGTGTGAATCGGCCCTAACGACGGTAGATGTACAAAATAAAGGACTTCAAGACGCATGGCTTCTCGCAGCGTTTAGTAGGTACTGCAGCTATAAATCCTGAACACGCACTTATAAATAAGGCAGGCGTGTGGAGTGCTGTTTGGCCGTCACTCGCGTACTTCCAATGCTGGTGTATTTTATTGTATTTGTATGGTATTGTGACGTTTCCTGGGAATGTTGGCCTTGTATTTGAAGGTGCTGTAGTATTAGAGTATTTTTGAAAAGATTGTAGAATTGATGGTTATTAGAAAAGTTTTGCGGCAGATAATGGGGTGATAGTCAGTTCCCTGACGTGGGATACAAGTTGTAGAGGCTTTAGTTCTAGGTACCTACTCAAGTGATTGTGCTTCGTGTTCAAAATAGTATGTAGATTATGATTTGCACGTGCCTGCTTGAGAGACAGCACGGATAGCCGAGTGGCTAGCGCGCCACCACCACAGTGCGCGATGTGTCACGGGTTCGATCCCCGTTTCCGTTTCCGTTCGAAGAATTAGTGCATTTCATAAATGTTTGTTCTGAGTGTGGGTATTTAAACTGAATGTCTGTAAAATCCCCCGCAAAACAACCATTAAATTACTAAGTGCAGGAGTTGTCTTTTTTTTAAGAAAGCAATAGAGATATGAAAAAAGAAAGGGAGAGAAGTAGCAAAAATGCCAAGAACCTTTGATTTATTTTTAAATGCGCTAAACATATCTTTTTCACTTCAGCAAAAACACATATTCTTCTATTATGGAAAGTATAAGGTGTAATGTAAAAGGCAAATCAGAGATCAGTGACCGCGAGTGACCAGCGATACCAGATACCCTAACTACTCGTCATGCGGCGCGTAAGTGTTATTACACATCAAAGGATTGCCAGCGAGGTCCTACGTAATTACATGCCTGTGTGGAATGGAATGCACGCGGAGAGTGACGGCTAGGGCCGGAATATTGCTGGCTTTCATGTGTGTATAGGTAGGAATATGTATTAGGAATGTTTTTATTTTATGTATGATACAGTTGTTGACTGGCGTTTTGGTCTAGTGGTTAGTGCTGCTGACTGCTGGACTCGTGGGTTCGATCCCGACCCAGGATAAATGTTTGCGTGATGAGCATGGTCATTTGTTCTGTGTCTGGGTGTAATTTACATACAATTTTATGTGTATTTAGAAATATATACGTATGTTTATCGATGGTACTCATAACAAAAAAAATAGTATGTTTAACTTAAGACTAGCGTTGTGTGAATGTTGAGGAATATATAAACATGCCTCTAAAATCTTATTGGTCCGTGAGTCGTCTTAGCGCGGATTTTAGTTTTGGGCGGATTTATAGTAGGCATTTTTTTTTTTTTTTTTATTTAATAAAATCATGAGATCAACAAACATTAGTGAACTTATATCTAAACTCGCCAAACTGTTACGTTTGAAGGCGAGAGGCGCTCTTTATATAAATCAACGAACTTAATATTACTTATAGGCACAAAAATCAATATTTCATATTTATCAGTATTTCTTTCATACATTTACTATACCTACGATAGTGGATTTAAAACGTTATTTTTTTACTGTAGCGATTTCGCATGGAAATTTTCTAATCAGAGTAAAAATACTATGGGATATGTGTCAGCTACACCGATACTAAACTTGGGCAATTGAGCTAGATGTTTGAGAATGAAGAAGAAACAAAGTTTATGGAGAAGTAATAAAAAAATAATTATAAAGCATCAAACACTCTATTTATCAATGCAATTAAATATTACATTAATAACGCCAGCCATCTCAAAATTCAGGGTTTTACCCTAACATCTACGACTGTACTCAACACAGTTGCTACACTGCCATGCCTCCCGATATATCTAAAGAATGATCAGCTACCCTGTGTGATCTCGATGCACCGAGGTACGCAATGCAAATCAGATATCTTAGAAAGCAACACATTTTTATTTACATCGGTTAACGTTCCTGTGATCTTTTTTTATGTAGGTATTTCTGTGGATCAAATACTTAAAGAAATATAGTTTTAGTTGTTGAAGAGTGACGTCCCTCTACGCTGTCTATGAAATCGTATGATTTGTTTATTATATACCGTGAATAAAAATATGTACCATTTATATTTTAGCTTATGAAATATGTAGTAATAATATCCTTAAGTATCGTACAAAAACAATAAATGTTTATAAAGCAAAATAACAACAATTCAAGGAGGTTGAGTTGTTATTTCGGGGGATACTACTTTTCAATTTTTTTTTGTTTTATTTCTCATTTTGGTGGATAAATGATCTTTAACTTAACCAAATAAAATTGTTGTTTTTTGTAAATGATAATTAAATGTTTTTCGTTATTTTTGTCACTGCGTGCCATTACGCCACTCATTCTGTATTTTATTACATTGTTTTTTGTTGTTCAAAGTTTGACTGTTAAGGACTACCCATGCGCCATTTTTATGAAGACTGCTATTAATACTACACGCCATTAAAAAAATCACTGATAGAGGCCCTATATATTCACGGGTCATCAGTATAAATTGGCTAATATAATACTCACGTTATTGTATAATTTTAATAAATTAAATTTGAATTAAGTAATTGATACAAAATGGACGCTTGTCTGTCAGTCCAATAGTACTTAAGGGATACACTGAATAAAAACAGTGTTTTATTTTACTACTAGTATCTTACTACATTCACAAATGCCATAATGTTTACTGAGTATTACAAATATATTAGTATTATTTCTTTCTCTGTATCTATATAAGCTAGCAAGGTATTTATATTAACAGTTTGTTTTTTTTTATTAAGGCAGTTTATTGTATCTTTAGTTTTTATTTCATTTTGTATTATTGTCTTTCCTTTTCGAATATTTTAACAATCTATTTTTCTATTATGCACCTATTTCTTGTTTTCTCTGCACCACCTTACGGTTGACTGGAATGTTTATTTTTTCTGTTTGCCATAAGGATTCTTTTTAAATAGTAGTATTAATATAACTAAAACCATAGGCAATTCTCTACTATTTTACTTTACCAATGGACCGAAAAGGAAAATATAGATATTACGGGTGCTACGAGAGTAGCGACTTCACCTTGTAGGTCCAATAAAATACGTTGTGCTCCTGACTATCAATCTTCGCTAGTTGAAGAGGCACAACCAAAGGAAAGCATAGTGTGGGCACAATTTAAGCTTAAAGTGAACGAATTATCACTAAATGGTAAACGTTGAAAGGCTCGGTTATTTTGGAGGTAAGCTTTACATTAAAAGGCTAAATAGGGAATCCATTGTACTCAAGAAGGAAATGAATATGAGATGTCAACTGATAAACGTAAATGGACCACAAAGTTTTGCTTCAAAAATGGAATAAGGAATCCCACATACATACAATTTACGAATGGAACAACAGAATTTCAAGAATTGTAGAAAATAGTTCGTTTTTAAAGCTGGCGGAAGGACAACAGTAAATTTTAAATTAATGTACTAAGTAGTTTTTTTTTAATTTTAAACATGTCATATCATCATAATGATATGCCATCCCATTTTACTTGGGGTCGGCGCAACACGTTTTTCACTTCCATTCTCCCCTATCAGATGCCACACTATTATTTACTCCTTTTTCATTCATATCATTCCCTATACAGTCCATGTCATATCATAGAAAGTGCAATAGGATATGAAGTGAAAGAAGTCAAGAAGAATCTGAACTAAAATCTATAACACGCAGAGAGCGCGGTGATCAATAGGGATCCGCGTTTGAAATGGATTTGGTACGCGATGGATCAGTTATCTAAACACCTGACATTGGCATTAGAGGTATAGCGTTCGGTTTCTTCAAAGGCAATCGTCGTCCGTAGAGTTTGAGGCTTTTCATTAGAGTATAATTTGATTAATTCTGATATAAATAAGGATGTATTTTTGTCACTCTGTTAGTGATAGGATTCCTTTTATTAGATTAATGAAGATGTAAATTATTAGGTAGTTAATAAACATACATATAGGCAGGTAGGTAAGTTTTATGATTAATGTACTTTCTTTGTAAACCTTTATAGTTTTTGTCTGATTAAACAGAAGGAAAAAAAAATTTTTTTTTTCTACGTACAATACATACAATAAGATTTTGGAAGATTTTTATGTCGTTGATAGAGATTCAAATCTCTCTAATTCACAAAATAATCATAGTAAGTACTCACACAACAGCCTCTTCTGCCTCTTGCTACCGACGCTCGTATCCCCCAGCACGCACGCCGCGCACACCAGAAACGCGAGTACAACTCTCATCTCGATCCTTGTAGGCTGTGCACCGGCAGGACAATGTCAGGGCTAAAAGCAAAGCCTAGCTTATATAGCGTCGCACAACGAAAACAAGTACTCGGGCTTACTCGGCTATACATACGTGGGATCTAGTTTTAGCCAGGATGCGAGAAAAGCCTAAAAGGGTGCGCTCGTTCTACAATACCTTAAGATTTTATTGATTTTATTACTCGCTTTCAATAAATGAGTCATCATTTTTATTGTTAAACTCCTTTTTGATGTTTTTTATTGTGCTCGCGATAAGGAAGTTTGGTCTGCTTTTGTGACATGTAATTAGATCGCTGCGATATGGGGTGGTTACTTTAATTGTCCTTTAAGCTCTTGCTGTAACAATCGAGTGGACGTTTTATGGTGGAATATTGAAACAATCAGTGTTAAGTTAAAGTTAATATGTCACTTGGAGATGCAAATGGTAAATAAATTCCGATCCGGGAATTAAAGGCTTAGAAATATTACAAAATAATACTAATTAGTAATATTTATCTAGGTTGTACCGTCTGAAACTTAAGCTTGGTCCACAAGCTCAAACATAACTGCATAAAATGAAATAATATTTCTATTTATTAATAGAATGGCATATACTAATTGGCTAGTACAAAACCGCCTGGTTGGTCGGCAGTCCTTTAAAGTAAAGACATTTATCATGGTGCAAGATCAACGGATTGCAATAGGATACGTCAGACAGGCTGTTAGAAATATCAGGAAACCTACCACCACCTATTAAAGTAACTCTTTTCCAGTTATGAAAGCGAGATAGCGCTTTACACGGTGTAGAGCAGCGTCTCGCTTTTACAACCGCAAGAGTCTTACTTTTAACTATAGTGGTAGGTTTCTAGGTAGGAATTGAATCAACTTGTCTAACCTGGCATGTATGAATCGTCCTTTTTACCAACCCTGTACCAGGAAGCGCAATGAACTATCAGGGATGGCACATTATTGGAACGTGCCTATTACGGCATTTGGCAAAATATTTTGGGCACGTCATTATGCTCTGAAAATTCCGTGTGGTGTCCGGATATAAAGAATAGCACCACCCCATATCCTCCACTGGGTGTCGTAAAAGGCGACTAATGGACCTTAAGACCCAGTGCACTGTACCAAGCACCTTGGGTCACCCGAATGGTGGCGGGTAAACAACCAACAATCGCATTCCCAAAGAGGGTTAGTGTCAGGCAGGCGGCCGACTATAAAACCATAGCCAAAACTTTAAGCAACACGTCTAGAGGACGTGTTGCGCCGACCCCAAATAAATAATTGGGATAAGGGCAGGGGTATGATGATTATGCTCTGAAAATATATTTCAGGGCAATTTTTTTTCAGGTACAGGAACAACAGGATTTAAAAAATGGCTTGTTGGTGCATATATTATGTTCGCTATCCCTGAACTTTATAGGGAACTATACGGTAGTAAAATAAACTGTAATATAACTACATACTTATATTTAAGTAATTGTAGGTTAAGGTTTCAAATTAGGTAGACTTGACGATGAGTTTTTGCTGTAAGTATGTAAATTGCACTTAAAAATACAATTGAGTTTAATTCGCTTGTGTGAAGCTTAAGTAGATCAAATTAAAGTTAATTAGCATGCCGCCCTATTGTTAACATTTACAAATAATTTGCGGCACAATGAAATCTGAATAACTTTTTTAACTCACATTTTTATAAAAGTGTTGATGGAAATGGTGACATGTTACCTTATTACCACTGCTGTTTTATTCACTATGCTCAATAAATAGTTAAATTATATTCTCAGATATACATAGTTGGTGCCTATGCGTTAAAAATCTATAAATAATTTAAAAATACTATTCTTGATCCTGAATAAGAAATGAATTCAAAATTTTATTCAAATCGAATATAACTGCAAATATTTATCATCTCTACTGAACTAGACAACTATTATACAATACTAAATTCAGTAATTTATTATCGTTCGAGGTATCGAAGCGCACATAACTCACACTAACCTCCGGAGCCCGTCTAAGCATCTCTTACATCCTCGTTCTATTAAATCATAGCTGTACGCGAACATACTCAGAGATGCACATTAATCACAACCTGTCTTAGGGACAGTTTCACCATTCAACATGATCTAAGATTCAAAATTATGGATAGATAGAATACTCTTTACTGTACACCTTAGTTACAGCTATAAAAAGGAAATTATATACAGTAATGGTACAAGGACGGTCTTATTGCTATAAGCGATATCTTTTAGACAACCTTTGGATGGACGGGAGAGAAGAAGATGTGCGATCGAGTTTCAAATTGACGTTGTCATGCAAAGGCTACGTCATTGTAGTCTGGTAAGACCACGGAATAGACATAAGCCTCAATATACTAGCGCGCAAGAAAATGCTCCTAAAGTGCCGTAGTGTTGGAAACAGTGATGCCTAACTTATGGTTGGTTGGTAAATAAGTCACTCTGATTCCGGGCATAGATTTTTCGCTATGCTATATGCTAAAATGTTACATCCTTATGAAAATTGTATCAAATAAGCTTCATAAAGATATGTGTATAATAAGCCTTTTATAGGTATACGAGTAACTTACACTCAACTCCGTTGGTTATATCTAAACCAATAAAATGTGAATTAAAGCACGGAACACAAACATAAACCCAGATTAACTTTACCTGATCCTAGTTACACAACCGTAGAATCCACCCTAGCTCATCTCAGCATTAAAGCTTATTATGTCTTAAAATAAATTACCTATATCGATCTGGTTGATAAAATAATATACGTTATCAATTGCGACGCCATCTTGCGTGACTGACAGTTAATTTAGAGTAAGTTTTTACAAGATATTGTTATTTGGAAGATCTTTTCTTAAATGTGGAATTATAATTTCTAAATTAAATGAATGAAATTAATTGAAACCAAATGTCTGAAATCTTTTAAACGATTTTTATAAAGTGCTGTCTCTAAAACTGTTCACGCAGTCGAAAAATATATTATTGCTATACCAGAGGATTATTTCGTTCATGCTCGAAAAATCTTTGTTAATGTCCTAGTAGGTACCTACTGTACCTAGTGGACCTACTAAGAAATTGATTAAAGATTTTTCTTCTAGTATTTAAAATTATTTAAAATACGAACGGTTGTGTTTGTATGTTTGTGGTTGTATTTAGATATTTGTTTTTGATTTAACTTTATGTATAGTTTCAATGTGATAAAGATCATTAAGAAATACCCAAAACCTAGTTTGTAGTATAATTCTTTATTTACTTAATCAAATATACTTACTGAAACTTTAATTCCTATTAAATAAACATCAAATACCTCAGCCACTAACCACTGTGGCAAGTCCTGCGTAGGCCTCTCGCATGGTTTTATTGTATTTAGTTTACTTAATTACGAGACGACAAGCGCCAACGCCTTCCGTGAGACGCTTAATTAAATGTGGTCTATCTAAGATTGTTTATTAGGAATGTATTTGTAATGAAAAAAACATCGTTTTAAGAATTTTCCTAGAAAGCAGTTCAAAAATAGAGGGTTATGATGTATATAAATACAAAATTTAAACCTTAGAGGGCTTGTAATAGTCAATAGAAATTGATTGACGGTAAAACCTTGGTTACTTTAAAGTAGGTTGGGTGTAGTTTTAGTCTTAAGGAATTCCGCTAAAGGTATAAATTGCTATTTGATTAAGGATAATAAGAACTTATAATCAATAAAAAAAGTGTGGTGAGATTTAAAATGAGACACGAATTTTCGTGAGAAAATGTCGCAAGAAAAATTAGGTTGACTTTACAAAAACTGGACGTTTGTAAAATTAACATCCGTTAAAGACTGATTAATACAAGTAGATAATATTGTGTTTTACATATATGTAGATATAAAGTATAATAATTTTAAAACAAGAACGCATGGGTAATTACTTTCATCCGATATTACAAAATATATACTTATTTATTTATTTATTTATTAAAGGCAGACCAACAGCTTCTGTGTACATCGTTACATATTAAATAGCGGCAAAGCATCGGACTTACACAGTCGCCAATAACAGGTCGACCAACATTCAATTATAATTTCGACACGTTACTACAAAGAATCAAATTAAGCTTAAAATATAAACAAAAAGTAAAAAAATAATAATACTATATACTTGGTAATATATGAGGAAAGAATAAGATGTAACAGTAGTTAAAGGACTGCGGAATCAATTGAAAAACTATAAAATGCTACTACAATATTATAAGAATTTAACTTTTTAATACCAACCTACAACAATGCATAAAAGCAATATCTTTTATATTCTTAACTCGAACAGACAACTGTTTATTTGCTCTCCATATCTGAATTCATTTATTTTACACTATAAAATACATATTTGTTCTTTTTAACATCAGATTTATAAGGAGCTAGTGCTCTAATAAATGGCTGCACTTTTATCTAAAGATTTCTAGATGCGTACGTGTTATCATTAAAGGTAGGCACACACGTGACGCGGTTGCAACACACAGCTTTTATTCGATACATTTTTGCCGCGTTCTCGTTAATACTTACCCTTTTTTGTGTTTCCCAGTGGAAATTGTCATGGACAGTCCTTCATCAGGGTGTTTGACGAGCAGTTGTGCCAGATTTTTACCGGATAAAACAACTGGAGCGTCCTCATCTGCCCTATCACCGCGCAGTTCGTAATTACCATACAAATTTTAGTGCAGTGGTCCAAATACACACGCCATCCTGTTTTTGGGTTGTTGCATTCCTCTCGGACATGTTTAGTGAAACTTTTTCAAGTTCTTGTATTTGGTCAGAACGGTAACAATCTTATGGACACCAGTCACAGATGTTTCGAGCAATACAGCCACGAAGATATTCAAGCCTTAGTTTTAACTTTAATGCGGCAGAAATATATTCTGTACATCAAATATCGCTGCGTATCGCTGCCGCACTCTTCCCGCACTTCTTTTTATCTTTTCTCCTACCCAGTCTCTTCCTGACTAAACCTAAACCTAAGTTTGATAGGAGCGTGACATTACTTTGCAATACCTCACGTACTCTCTTGCCGCACATATGTGTGGGCCTACCCTTAGAATGCATTATATTTAACAAATTAAACTATTGTTTACTATCTCGGTATTCAGAGGGTCAGTAAAAGTGCCTTTTTATGTCGAACGTCCAGCAAATGCATGGAATCTTCACCTATATCGCCCTGCGGCGTCGCTTGTTATAATTCTTTCTCACGGGAATGATAATTGTAGTAGTTCGGAAAATTAATTTGCCTACAATTTAATGTTGAAAGTTAAAATGGATTTATTTGTATGAAAAACAAATATTTTATGCTTTGTTTGGGGTTTAGTATTGATAATATTCAACGTTACTAAAATATCAAAGTTTAGCTTTAGAATCTCAATTGTGTTGGCCTATAATATAGTTTGGGGCAACAGAAAAATATTTGCTCACAATCTGCATAATAAAGTTTTACTCTAAAGGCATGTTGATAATTTACCGATGCGGCTTAATAGTAGAGCTTTATGAGAAAGGATAATACCCACCATGAGTCACACATTTCATATTTAAACGGTTTCCATTTAAGAGTTTCAGATAACTCGTCAACTGTCATAAAAAACCTATAATTATAATACCCGGTAATTATATGTGCAGTATGGAAATACCATCGTCATCCTCCTGATCTTATTTATCTGAGGGCAAGTAAAAAATAAATAAGTATGTACTTCCATTCATTTCTGCAACTACTCGGCCTTTCAGCATACACTCATTGTATCGAAATACCTCTATAATCATATTGCCAATAAAGTTTTTCTAGCCCATAAATTGCCTACAGCTGGGCAAATACCTTCTCTCGTATTGAAAAAAATTGAGATCTTTGTATTTTTAGGCAGTTATCTAGTCTTAAAGTAGTAGTGGAGACCAATTAAATAAGTCCATTTATTTTTTTTTTCGTAGGAAATCATCAAATGACACCGTCCGCTGACTAAAACCCACTATGTCCCTCCTGGAGCGCTTTGGGTGCCAGGGTCGCGGTAACTCTTACGAACGTCCCGCAGCCCCGGCAGGAAATAAATAAGTCACGTTTTGGTCTTGTCATAATAGTTCAAACGTATTGCACTGAAACTTAACATACTTGTAGAAGGTGAGCCTTCTACAAGTATGTTAAGTTTCAGTCCAATCGAACAATAGGAAGTTAATCTTCCTTAGTTCTCTTATTACAGATAACGGGATTAGTGAAACTAAACAAAAGCTTGTGAAAAGCCAGACAGTTATAAGGAAATGACTGACATTCATTTGCGCCTAGTCGAAAGCCGTTACAAAACAATGCACCACTGACCATATTCTACCACTAACATTAAGAATTTAAAAGGTAATTACAACGAAAACATAAAAAATACATCTCACAATTACAATCAAAATTACACCCTATTGTAGAGTCGTTAAAGTGTGTTTTGTTAAATTTTCATCTAACAATGTCATAAAGTCTGTGATAAAGTGAAACCATTGCTTCTGCAGATCACTTTCTAGTGCGCGCGCGCCGATGAAAGCGATATTTACATGATGCGCACGAAATCCACAATTATGTTCCACTTGCGCTCATTATATGCGTAAATCGGTAGAGAGTAGATATTAATCACTTTTACGATATGCTAATGCTGCTTTAGTAAAGAAAAATGATGAATTTTCCTCTCTTTAGTGAAGTGAATAAAAAAGTGATTCGTCATTGTGATATAATTATGAAAATAATTTAAAAGAAAATTCTGTGTATCGGATGATTGACGGAAAAACTTTATTAAACGCTTTTAATCTATTTTAACAATAAGTCTGCACTTGGTATACCTACTACTTTATCGTAGTAAGTAAAAGTCTGTTCCAAAAAATAAGTCTTGATCTAACTGTACTTTTAAATAATTGGTGAGAATTTTGTGAGGCGCAATTTTTTGTTGTTCAGTATCTATTCAGCGCACCAATGAACCTTTTGGTATACCAAAAGGTCTCCTTTTGTAAATGGGAAATTTCTAAGTATGCTTACCTACTTTAACGAGGATTACAAAGTTGTGTGAAATAGGTAACGATCCTAAAGAATATTAGTATTAATTATGGAAGAAACGCCTGAAATTTTGATGGAATAAAATAGTTGAAATAATGAAAATCCTGATGGCGAGATTGGAGTTTGGATGCCAAAGATAAAACAAGGACATGAATCAGCTAGATTCATAGGAATTATTGAACAAACGTGCATTTATATTGCTTGAAACTAAACCAAATATGCGACACCAATGGCTATGACTGGGACTACAGCAGTATCTTTAAAGCACACCAATAGAGGGCGTGAGTGAGCAAACACAATCACTGAACGCGATTCTTAAACTTCTTGATAGATGTCACTGGCAGTATCGTTTGGGCATTGATAATGTTAATAAGTATAAATATTTAATTTCTTCTTTATATGATAAAATTCTCGTGTCACAATGTTACTCGTATTCCTCCGAAACGGTCTGACCGATTTTTATGAAATTTTGTATACGTCCAGTAAGTAGAATCACCCAAAATCTATTTCTTATCCCCAATTTCTTTTTTTACGAACGATTTCGCGGGCAACAGCTAGTAAAGTTTAGAAAGAAATATTATATCAAATATTAAATAATAATTTGATTTTAATATATCGTGCTCCTAGGTATATTACTGTAAATCCTTTGCAAAGTTTATCAGTTAACATTTAAATTATATATGACTGTAATGAATCATACGTTATAGGCGATACATAAAAATAAATAACATAATCAGGTACTTAACGCTTTCTTTTTCTTTTTTTACGACATATATACACGAAAGTAAGAGCTTTACTGTCATTGTTAAACGATGGTAGTAAAATAATTATGGATTTTGTAATTTCGATTCGATTTTCAACTCTTGTTGTTCATAAAACAAAGCAAGAAATATAAAAAAAGACGTTAATTATACTAAATATAAAATTATCGCAAAAAACGCTCAAACATCGTTAATTTTTTGAAGGGCCTGTTGGTCTAGTGGTTAGTTGCCCTGACTGCTGTACCGGAGGTCGTGGGTTCGATTCCAACCGATGTTTTGTATATTGAGGAATATTATACTATCTTTTCTTCAAGTTAAGTTTATTATTGATAAATACTTTAAACAATTATGTATTTACTATTCAATACTGTGAATAACAACACCGAACACTGTACCGAGACAGCTCTCGTATAACCAATTGCTTTTAAAATGGGTATGATTAACGATATGTGTATTTAATGTCGTATTAAATGTACTTTTAATAATAATCATTTATAATCTGTGAATACTCGAGACATCCGGGAGTTTATCACGACGTAAAGTAAAATAAAGTGAGGTATTTCGTTCCCTCGCCATATCGGGAAAAGGTGAAGGTTTTCTATCTGGTGTGAGAATATTGTGGATGTGGTGTGGAATAATAGTTTGTTGTAAATGCTGAGTTTATAAGAAACATTACTCGATTTTTTTTCTTTTTTCCGTTTCTATTCCACTGCAGCTCTACTCTCCATAGTATTCTTCTTTCACTCTCTGTTTTCGGCTAAATGTAAAACGAGATACCAATAAATAGGTATTTTTCCTGTCTACATAGTTTTTAAAGCCAAAAATGCTGAATGATAAGTCACTCTTTATAAAAATTGTTAAGGATTTCTTCTTAACGAGTCTCTTTATCTTGTCATCATCGTCATATTTTTGCCCTTATCCCATTTTACTTGGGGTCGGCGCAACACGTCTTATTATCTTGTCATGTTACTACTATAGTTCAATTTGTAATATTTACCTTTCTATTTCTGTTCTACTGAAAAGACATCATTACTCTCTTTTCACTCTTATTTTTATGAGATAAGGTAATAACTCCCTCGAAAACTCACCTACAACTTCAGTCTTACTGATTACGTTAACTTTAAGAAGACATGCGGACATCATTAAACTTAATTAGTAATCTGTTTACATTCACGACAATTTGCATAAACAGCTGTTGAATATTCTATTTTATTCAGAAGACAGGTAACTGATCTTTCAAAAAGGTTAGGTGTTGTAACTATTGGAAAAGAATAGAAGCCTACGCAACCAGTATTCAGTATATCTAGATTTACCTAGTTGGGTTGGCTGTCGCAAGTTAAGGCATAAGGGGTCTGGGAGCTGCCACCATTTTGAAGTAAGACTATGATAGCAATTTATTTGATTTTGGCACTTGCGCTGGTGGCTAACAAGGCCTATACGGGAGCGACAAATTAACACGGCTGCTGTTTCAATCATCTGTCATAGATGCTAGAGGCCAATGATGATGATGATGATAGCAATAGACGCGAGAGGGCATTACACGGCGTAGACCGGGGTCACGCATCCACGCTGTGAAATGTTCGTCTTGGAGGTGCAGAACTGAACCGCAGCCAAATCAGTCACTGGAGTTTTCAAAGCAAATTAGTCCAGAAAAGGACACAAATTAGTTGAAAAGTGGAGGAACGATCTTCTTATCGTGTTTATTGCCAGTTTTAGTTGCTTCAGAAAAATGGCTGGTCTCTTGAGATTAATAGTGCCTATGAATTGTCGTTTACCGGAATAATTTTATCGGAATAATGTTCTGGCTTATTATGTTATTTTTTACGAAAATATTAAACAAGAACTGATAATTTAAAGTGGTAATTTCTATTACCATAGTAGGATTTAGTTCAGTAATTAAGCAATCAAGTGACCAATTTGATTAGGTACCTGTCGATGTTGAATTGTGAATATAAAGTAGAATTACTAACACTGCTGCGTCATAAATAATTATGTGGAAAATTCCATAGGCTGATAATATTTTGATGGATAAACCCTGTAATACTAAAGTATAGCCTTAAGAAGTTTCCTAATGTACAAGTGGCGGAGACAACACGAACTTAAAACAATGTAAAAGTAATTGACGTTTCATTCTCATTACACTACTTGTCGTTTACGTTGTTAGCTTCATTATAATTATAGTTAATTATTTAATTTACATTTATCGACCCTAATTAATAACAATTTGGACTAGAGCAAGGGAATAATGATAAATGGTGATTTGATTTTCATATTATTCACTGTCGTATCGTAAGCATTCTGTGTTTCAGGCATGTCTCAGACGGTACGTAAATGTAGGTCCTGCGCCTGATATCTCTTCAGTCATGTTGTATAGTCGTTCCATAAGGGAACAGAGGCACTATAATATGTTCTGCGTAATTGGCTAGTGTCTAGTACCTAATACTAGCCGGCGCCGGGCCGGGGCTGAAATCGGTCAGGGCATTATTATCATAAATATTATTGGTATATATTCGCCATGCATTAAAACCTGCTTATTAACAATTTCGTGATAAAAACAATGATTTATTCTATCACCAATTAAAGTTACTTGAGTATATCTCTCTACACTTATCGTCCGCTCTTCAAAATAATGTATTATAAACACGGTAATACGTTACATGCCACGTTTTGCAGAGTAGAGTAGACAGCGTACAGAGAGCCTACCTGTTGGTAATCTCTCTGTGTGTCTACAACTGAAATAATATTACTTAAAGAGATATCAGTAGGTCTTGGGGGTTGTAGTACTCCTACACATATACAGTGTGAATCGATGTACTAGGCTTCGGTTATGAAATTGTTGTTCTTTTTCTTAGCGCGTTTTGTTAGACTAGTACTCGGCCACGCTGACAGCATTGTTAGCTAAATAATTAACCTAATTGAGGTAATAAGTGTTCGTTGTAATACTTTTTAAATAGCAAACTAACATTATATCATGTTACTCATATTAAATTAGCTGTAAATTAACGCTATAACGAATATAGAAAATCAGTTCCTTCTTTTTTAAAAATAGAAGCGTACGAAGCTGCGTTAGAAGACGGTTCATACTAAAAAAAATAGACAAAGTCTTAGAGGAACACAGAAAATAAATGATTACTTTTTAACTGACAAAGAAAAATTCCGGTGAAACTACATTTTTTTAGGTAAACAAACAAGTCTCACGGTCGTTATTTCTAACATTCAACACAACCAGGCAAAACACTTTCACAATTTTCGCAACAAATTCCATTTTATACGAACTTGCCTAATCAACTAATTAGCTCTACCAAAATTAATAGATCGATGAAAAATACTTTGCATCGGATAACTGCATTTTGGCATTTGTTAATTTTCTTGCAGAACACGTAGAACAATAACAGGATCCGAAGAGCTTATGATAAGCGAGACAGATATACGATAAGGCTGTAGAGCGATAGAGATAGTGAATTAGCGTAACCTTTCGCTGAGCTGTAACACCGCTAAGAATGGATGACAAAAAGTGAATAAGTCAGTGCGGCATAGAGTGCGGTGCGGGCGTCAGTCACTCATAATAATAGTCACTTGTAAGTGACATTTAACTTAAATTAAGTGATAGGAGAGTGTTCACACAAGATGGCGTTCCGGTCGAGCGTAGGACTCATTTTTTTGGGCTGTTTAGTCGGTAAGTTTTTTAAACCTTCTTTGTCCTAAAATTAAACAAATATTTTAAAACAAAACAAGACCATTTAATTAATTGTTCAATTGTTTTTTTTTCATTCATTTATTGAACAATGAACGACTCTACCTTATTTAAAATTAATAAATTCTAATCGTGTACTTTCGTTATGATATACGACCTATTTCGATAACCTTTAAGAAATTAATATTCAATGGAGCAGTAAGTGTTACAATATGTCGGGGCACCAGTTAGCCTTGACGTCTAGAATTACAATTCCTGTCTAATTTGAATGCTAGTCTGCAGCAATAGTAATTATTACTTTTGATTAAAAAAATAATGATTATACAAAACTTTTCTTACGAAATAACTCTTTAGTTTCATAATATAACAGTCTGATGCAGAAATCGTAATTTTATTCGACCTTTTTTTTCATTTACATCATAACGACTCATCGTTAGTTACGTCTAGGAAGAAGAGACATCAACGCGTTGCACCTTTTTAAAAGAGAAAGTTATTCATCTTCTCACACATCTACTTTTTAATGTATCATTATTTTAGACTATGTACGACAAAGATCTAAAAATAATGTTACCGTAACCGACTTCAAAAAAGATAGAAGTTCTCAAATCAGCGAGATATATAATAAAATTTTAGTAGCTACTTTCGAATTAAACTTTCTTAAAGAGATTACATCGGAGTAACAGTAGATAAACAATAAACAATTCCAAGTAAGTAACGGAGAAATGGCGTACTCATTCAGCGCACGCAGCTAAGCTGAATTCCATTAAAGTTCAAATGAGTACAGATTTATGAGTACACATGAGTTGAATGAATGATCAGAATGATGACAACAGTTTGGTACAGGCCTGCGATATTGAGAATAAAATGAAAATGCAAAACTGTCTATGGACTAAGAAACTATGTCCGCTCAATATATTAATTAGTTTTACTACCGATTTTAATACCACTTACAAGACAGATTGATATATCCATCGTTCATCCTTTATCTTGATATCTACTCAATAACAAAAAAAATCAGCTTAGGAAATTCCAGCGAGAATTTAAGTGAGTATCATCACAGTTGTAGAACGTCCCCTGCTATAATATTCCTCCGCCGGATATTTTCAGAATGACCGATTGGAAGCCTGCATCCAGCATATTTTACATTGTGTAAAACATTCATTTAATCATACATATTACCGATGAATTAATTTCCACTCAATTTACTTCCACATAAAGTACTGATTCAAAAGTCCCTGTGAAGGTATTCAGCAATATCAAATCCAGTTAAACGCGCCAAGATAACAGTTGTGGGCGTTAGCTTAAAGCCACTTAAGTTTAATCTAAACCTGATATCTTTAAACGAAGGAGGTTGTAATATGTTAAAAGGAGATAGGATAGAGCCTTAAATGGGTTCAAGGTTATCAAGTGTAGGAAGATAGGTAGGAAGCGGAAAGCAGTCCTTAACCTTTAATTGGTTGACCTTACATGTTTGCTTGTATCGTTGATATTTTGTCAGTTTTCTTGTTGATACTTAATGCAAGTAAATGCAGCATATGGGGTATATTAAAGTAGGAAGGAGAAATATGGAAAAGTTTAACTTTTGTTTTTTTTTCTAGTTTTAGAATAAAACCTACTGACTTATTTTTTCCATTAATTTATAGGCTTAATTATCCCACAAGTTACTTGATTTCGAAGAACTATATGAAACTTGAATTGTCCCTTTTCTGACAAAGGCTTTCTTTTCTTAATTAAAAATGTATAATTAAATGATTTCTGCCTTCACTATTCAAGTTGTTTAACATTATATACTAATATACATAGTCGGTTGATCAATAGTACATTAATAGCACTAATAACTTGCCGCGGCTTTGGCGAGTCGTGTGAGGTAACAGAGAAATCGTGCTCTTGCCTCACACTTTACTTATATTCGAATGTTAAACATTGCCAATATCAATTACATGTTTCTTTTGGAATTTACAAAGTTTAAAATAAATTATTTGGTGTCGTTTTTAAGTAAATACTTATTTAGACTGTTGAATTGTACAAAAAACAATGAACAGAATACCGGCCTGGGAAAGTCCCATGGTTGGGACATTCCTTATGCCTCTTCAAAAAAAAAGAAAAAGTAACGGAAAATTATTCTCAAATATAATGATAATTGATGGACCTGTAACGTAATTAGGTATTATTCTTTCAAGCAAGGGAAAGAAATAATTACAGAATGATACTTTAATTAAATAAGACCCAAAAAAATATTATACTTTACAGTAAAATAGCTTTAAAACACATTGTTTAATATCAAATAATAAATTTTTAATTATAAAAGTTTACGACGAAGACCGAATATGAAATACAAAAATAATATACTAGTTCCTTTCGTCGGTTAAGAAAATGAAAGGCGAAGTGCCTATCAAAATATTTATGAAACTAAAGGTCAAACAGAACCTAGTAACAAGTTTTATACATTTATAAATAGTAAAGCGATTATTTGCGAATATATTAAAATATTCCCAAGGATAAATGTTTCGTTAATAACAAGTCAATTATGTGGTGTAATTAAAAGGAATTTATTGCGAAAATAACACATATTTTTTATGATAACATACGTTAATGTACAATGTGAGTGCGCATCAGTTATTACAGCGAATAAATCGAAATAAATCGGTTTCCAAAAACCTTAACTTAATCAATAAAAAGCAAGGCAAATAAATTATAAAAAGGATACTGCTATTTTTTTATTAACTTAATTCTAAATAAATAAATACAGTCATGAGTTTCGACTGCATCTATATTTTTTTCGACAATTTGAATCGTATAAAGCTTAGATAGTTACATAAAATCCATTATAAAATAAACACAACTAGCAAAAAGAATTCGGTAACTCCAAAACGGTATTTAACTTTTAATTATTTAATATAAGTACATACATTAACGGTCATAACGTAATGTCTAGTTTTGTTTTAGAAAGTACATTCGCGTTCTAATTAGGTTTTATCATTAATTGCAGCATTGAACTTAAGGAAGTGACCGTACTCAATGTGAACTACTTTTGTAAACTTGTAGGCACAGGAAATTGTATGTCATTGGACAGATGTATAGAAAAAGTTTTATGTCAATCAGATAAATAAATTACACAAGCTTGTTTATACGATTTTCTGACTCTACTTTTTTTAGACAACGATTTTATAAAATTCAAAGCCATTCATGACTTTTAGGTTTTCTTTTGATTTTCTTCTCAAGGACAGAAAATGTTGTGTAAATAAAAAAAAAAAACGATGTGCAGCCTATAACTATGAGAAAAAGTATGTAACGTCCCTGTTAATTTAGTAGATTGTTCAAACGAAAAAGGTTTCAGTAAAACCTTATCTTTCATAGAAACCATTAACGTTCATAAGCTAAATTTAAGTTTTATAAGTTAAATTAAATTGTTGATTGTACCAGATAGATCACTTGTGGTCGTTGACGTATGACTTCAGATGTTAAAAAGTGACCTTAAACATACAAATAAAAAAATTACGACTGCATTTTAGTTCTTTAAATATTTAATTACAAAAGGTACCATAACAATAAACAACTCTAACAACCTAACCTTCATGTTTCCAGTACTAGCATCATCAGCAGGCCCCAAGCCTAAAGGCAGGAAGCCGGTGAACCCCCCCGCGCGGGCGCCAGCGGAGCCCGAGCGCGAGGCAGAGATCACCAACGACTGCCCCGAAGACGGCTTCTTTGCTGATGCTGAGCAGTGCGACAAGTACTATGAATGCAGGTAATGTGTAAATATAAATGTTTTAAGACTTTCACACGATGTTGTCTAGTATCAAACTAAGTAGAACTTGTGTGCGAACGTGCTTATATACTTCTAAATACATACATACTATATGTAGATAAATGACACCAAGACACAGAAAAATTGTTTGTCCCGGGTGGTGATCGAACCCACTACCTCTAGTATAGCAGTAGACCAACAGGCCTTTCTATTGATAGTTTAACTAATAAGTGGAGCGGAAGATAAGACGATATCCCTAAGTTCTGAAGTAAGTTACAGTTGTCAAAAAAAAAATCCTCATTTTGTTTACAAAAGGACGCGAGAGCGATCTTTGAGTACGTCTCAGTCGGTTATAATAATATACTAAAATAAAGATTCAAAATAAATATTATTTCAAGTCTGCATTCTTGTACGTTGTACAAACAGGTTGCGATGTGTGTATGCCAAACTTTAAGCGACTTAAACCTCAATAAATAATGTTAACCAAACAATACTTAGTCAGCTTCATAAATCAGTTTTTATTTTTGATCGTTTATTTGCTTCAAATTATCCTCATTCGTTCACTAACCTTGCATTTTGAGATTTCTCAATAACAATATAATTCCATCATATAACGATTATTTTTATATCTTTTACAAGTATATTCTAATTAAAATATCATGAAATATTAAATATTGATTGATAATTTATACGTCCTTAATTTTAATTGGTCATGATTTTTCTTTGTAATTAGTACCGCTATGCAAGTAAGTGTTTTGTTTTATAAGAATTTCGCTGCGAAAAATATTTGATAATCCATTAGTCTTCCACAAATAGAAATAGTTTTAAACTATTTGCTCGTAAATAACAAGCGAATAACGTACCATTTATTTGTCCGTACCATAGTTTTGTCTCTCATTTTAAACGGGTAGGTTTTAATACAAAGTATACAATCACAATTTTTTATTCTTGTGAGAGGAAATGAATACATATAGTTGTAGGTACTTATAATAATAAAACTATGGGAAGTTTAATTAAGGCCGCTAGCCCATTCTTTTAAAGTATTGTTTATTTTAACTCAAGGCATAATGTACTATAGGTATATAAGGTTTTAAGGGTCTACCCATTTGGGTCCTTTCAATCCTTATAAAACTGAAAGTTTTTCCTTCATTACAGCTGTAAGCAAGTTAAAATGACCTCAAACACAAGTACTTAAGTGTCAATTCCGAATGTTTCAGAAATGGTGCCATAATTGAGAAGCTCTGCCCAGACGGTATGGTGTTCAACGACTACAGCTCTCAGGAGGAGAAATGTGACCTCCCCTTCAACCTGGACTGCTCCCAGAGGCCTAAGCTACGTAAGTTATACTTACTCATTTAATTAAATATGATGGTTGTTCAAATTATACCTTCAATCGTAGTACATACATATACGTCACGCCTCTTTCCCTTGGGGGTAGGCAGAGATCACATCGTTCAATCGTGGTAAGTTATTTTTTTAGAGTAATATTTTTCGAGAGATGTGATAATCAATTAAAAATAGACCTACTAACACCAGAAGGATTGCCCCCTTAGTGCAATACTGTTACAGTTGTGAAAAGGAGAGTCCTACGCGATGGAGAGTGACATTTCTCCCTCACAACTTACTGCCTCAGTACTGTTTTATGAGGTACTGGTAAGCTATGATTAAGCTATAAGGTAGGATATGACAGTGAAGTGCCCACCTAGTGTTAGAACCATACGGATAGAGACTCCTCGCCAGTCAGCTAGCGCTGCACCGACAATCTTAAGTAATTGAAAATCAAAAGAAGTCTTTTGTTATATACCTTTCTAAACATTAACAAACAGTTAAGGAAAACGCTGCAAAGATCCCAAACACGTACGTGTGATTCATGTTCTTTTCATTTTGGTTTCGTAACGTCAAAGATTTATCTTTGACGATCTCCCAATGCTTCTTAAAAGCGAGAGTTATATCTTTTTATAACTGGCAGTTTGAAATACTTATAAAGAGCTTGAAATTCAAAGAACTTTAAACAAATATTGCGGTAAAAAGTAATGATTAAGTTTCGTTTTAAGTCTATAAACAAGTATTTATTATACAAGCGGTCGCCGTTTCCTTTGAATTGGTGACACGTGCGTAGCGTGTGCACGTGTATGCTGTTATGTAATTATACAGGGCTGTCATACTTTGAAATATTAAGTAATTATAGCCTAAATGTAATTTCAATACATGTGTTAAAAGAATTCGATTGATTAGAATGTTAGTGGGCGCTGGTTTTAAAATACAAAAAACTTAAATTCGGGTTTCGCATTTAGTTAGTAGTATTTATGGCTATTATAAGAATAAGGATATGAAAGGTAATAAACTAAAGTATTTAGAAATATTTTATTTAATAATTAAATCACAGCTCCTTTTCCAAATTTATTTTATATTCAAACTTTATTTGTAAAGTCTTATGAGTTAAATAAAGTTATAATGTAATGGTAGATGTGGAAACGTGACAGCTTGTTATACCATTGTGTAGCGTTTCCCTTCCACTACTGCTATAATTTTACCTTTAGATGTGATAGTAGGTAGGCCTCTGAGCTTACAATAAAATCTTGATTCATCTTAACACCATCTCATTTTTAGTCAGTCTTACCAACCCTAACTCTTAGTGACTGGTTAGTGACATCATTAGAATACAGATTACACATAAATGCCGCGGGTCAGAGCTGGGACAACTTTCACAACTCAAGGGAAGCGCGACCTTGGCGCGCTGGCGCCCGACGCGGACGTTTATTGTTGTACCGAAATATTCATGTATCTTGTTATACTGGTTGTGTAAATGATAGGCGTTTTCAATATTTTTTTGTAAGTTGTTACGTGGAAGACTAATGAATTCAATAACAGAATAATTACAATCAACTACTTGATAGATAAAACGTTAACTAAATTAATTAAACTTTCGCATCCTCCTTTTACGAGTACTCTACATTTGTTAGTAGTGTTTTTACATATAAACAACAAAATAGTAAAAGACAACTTTGATCAACGATTTTTTTCTGCCTTTTTTATGCCGTTTAGTTTATGTACATGATATAATAAGCACAAAAAGAAAACAATACCACTTACATACATTATTCATAAAATCATTTTAAGGTTTTCGGTTTACTTTTTTTTGTTTACATGGCAAGCGAAATATTATAAATATTTCCTTCACATTGCACAAAGCAACTTTCGGATTTCGAAGGAAACCTTGAAAAGGTTTATAGCTGTTTACGTTTTCACACAAAAAATGGTATTTTATGACCATATAAAAATAAAGTTCGTTTAGTAAATATCTGTTTCAAACAAATTACATGCATATTTAATAAGTATCTAAATATACAGGGGGACTTTGAAGTCGTGGGCAATATTTTAAACTAAGACACTATTAATGATACTAATTGCGTTAGGGCTATTTTTACTTAAAAAAAAATAATAATATGCAGGTAGTTACCTACTTCCCCCCGGCGGGGCCGGGCATCCGACGCCCGGCCAGGCGCCGCGCCGGAGGGGTCGCGGAAGTAATCGTCTTGGGTTTCCCGTGACCCCTCCATGGTGGCGCACGCCGAAAACCCGGGGGTTTTAGTGGGTACGGGGCCGCCTCACGGCCTAAGCCCCACACTCCACCATTTTTTTTTCTTTTTTTTTGCGTAAAAGTAGCCCTAACGCTATTAGTATCATTAATAGTGTCTTAGTTTAAAATATTGCCCACGACTTCAAAGTCACCCTGTAGACTATTGTTATTTTTAGAGCCATCAATGAGAGTAGACTTATGCAGCATATAAACATTGACTTAATTGGACTTTGTAAAAATGTGAGCTTACAAAAAGTGTAAACTGTCTACAATTTATACGTCTTTTAAAAATTACCAGTCTTTTGCCACTTTTAAACAATGTTTATGTCCACATTACTCAAAAACAAAATAACTGAAATATTATTACAAGTTCATACATACTATAATGCGAAAAAACTTTTTCCCCGACCTATTAAGTCTTACTCTTAATCATCCACATGAAACTGCAATATACGTGTGTATTAAACGCAACAGCAGCTCATAACCGACTTCATTAAAGTACATACAGAAGAATATATCAATAATAATATTACTTTCCACAGAAACCCCAATCCCCGCCCTCCACTGCCCCCGCCAGAACGGCTACTTCTCCCACGAAGACCCTAAGGAGTGCGGCAAGTTCTACTACTGCGTGGACGGCAAGTTCAACATGATCACCTGTCCCGACGGCCTCGTGTACAACGACAAGACCGGCATCTGCACCTGGCCTGATGAGGCCAAGAAGAAGGGGTGTGGAGCTGCTGGTTAGTATGTTTTTATTTGGAAAATGATGGTGAAAAACTGGTAGGGTTATTTTGGAATTAATTGACAAAAGATAAAAAAAAGTTGGTTAGATATTTACTCAAGACTGTGAATAATTTACGATAGATATTTTGACGGTGATAATATGTCAGAGTAGAAAGATTTAGGGAGACCATAAAGTCTGATAGTAACATCCATCAGAAGATCTTGTTAATCCTAGCCAAGATGAATTGCAATGTTTCTGTAAACCCCCCCTATTATTAACAGCTTAGATCGTTTTTCACTGCATTTCAAATTCAATTTCTTCCAGTATGTCTAACTGGCTTTAAGCTATCGCAGAACCCTTACTAGCTTAAAATAGAAAAAGAAATCACATTCAAAAACCATCACAACTAATCAATACAAAATCTCCTAATTTCCAGAGGTATTCGCCTTCGACTGCCCCGCTGTCAACGAGACGTTCGGTCTGACCCACCCGCGGTACGCTGACCCCGAAGACTGCCAGTTCTTCTACGTGTGCATCAACGGCAACACACCACGCCGCTCCGGCTGCAAGCTCGGACAGGCCTTCGATGACGTCACCAAGAAGTGCGAGTGGGCAAGGAAGGTGCCTGAATGGTAAGGCGATCACAACTAGGCACAATATCGAACAAATCCTGTCAACCAACTCCTCATTAACTTGTTTGTAATCAATACACTATCACTAATTTATTATCTAAGGGAGACAGGGCTTTTGCTCACTGAATGACATTTTAGTAGGAATTGGGAAACCTTTCCAATCGGCTAAAGACGGGTCTGTCGCGAATTAATATATTGCACGCCTGCTCGTTTCATAACAAATCTTGTATTGCGTTTACCGAACTCTTTGCTCAGTAAGTTTCAATCCAATACCATATTATCATTTTCATGTACGATCTGTTGGCTGAACGTCTTCATTTTTCCGAGTTTAATAGTGACTTGCCATGTTTTGTGCGTTTTGTATTTTACCAAAACAGTCTTTCCAAATTGTTTTTACTCTTTTTTTTTCTTTTTTTTTGTTACCCGGTGAATATCCTCATAGACTTCCATCGCCCTAGGAAGACGATGGGGTGTGCCGGACTCTTAACGGTTAAAACCACCGGAGTGTTTCTCCGTTCCTTATTGTCGGGGGCCACGGGAACGCTTTCGCAAACTACCGTGATTACAACAGTACTCTAACCCAACTTTTCTTCTCCAGCGCTGACTGGTACAAGGGCCAGCTGACTGACGCAGACCTGGAAGCCCTGGAGAACCCTCCTACCCCCAAGCCGAAGCCAGCCGGCAGCCCGTCCTCGCGCCGCAAGCCCAACAGGCCGCAGAAGGGCAAGGCCCTTGAAGAGGACGACGAGTAGAGCATTTAATGTAGTCTAGTTAATAAATGTATGGTTAAGAATATTTTGGTTGTATTTTTTTATCCTTCTGTATTTTTTTTCTGTCTTTCGGAGAGTCTTTCTTTAGCGACACTTTTAATTCTACGTTTTACTATCATTTGGTATATATTGTATACTAAAAGGTAGAGCTGATGATAAATAAACGTAACTTGATTCGAAGTACTTTTTTGCAAAAAAAAATCTGTTTGACATTCTGCGAATAGCTTAGTTGTTTATTAGTAGGTCCAATATAAACATAAAAAGTATATCCGTAAATAGTAAATATATTCGGATTCTTGACTTTTTAATCGAGTCTTTACAATATTTTTTGTATGATAATATTACATTAAAATCGTATAACTCAGGTATATGACCTGTAAATTCCTGATAGCCTGCTTGATAGCTGAATAGAAAGACACATGTTTTTCTTACAATCAAGTAGTCCTTTATAATTTGTCCAGGTAAACCATAAATAAAAAATATACACAACACATTAATTAATTAAATATATTTATCTTCTCTCATAACTTTCTATTTACATTTCCACTATTTCAGCAGCAATATTTACAGAAAAAAAATCTATATGAAAAATACATACATTTGACATTTCTATAGGTAACAATACATATGTCTATGGTAACTAATATCACTCACGAATCAACTGTATTTGGCAAATTATTCGCTAGGTGTGTTTAGAATATGATAGAGTTCACACAAAGTAAGACAACGGGAATAAATAGGACTCGGTGGAAATATTTTCCAATTCTTCAGTGAAATTAAATTAATATAAAGTAGGTATCACAAAACAAAAACGTTTGTTTGAAACAAGAATTGTTAAACATGGCATTGATACGGTGTTGGGAAAGTCTTAACACATCGATTTTATAACGAGAAATTACTAATAAAAAAGTGTAGCAAACGGACAAATGAAACCAGAAGCAGTTAGCTAACTGCTGTAAATTATGGTTCGGTCATTAAATCAATTGGAAACTTGAAACATAGATTTGTTTTTACACGGTAATAAATTACAAATTCGTTGAACGTCGTTTTCGTCTTATGATACGTGGGGTTGTTGGAATCACGCGTGGCCGCAGTGGGGGACGAGTTCTGGGTCCTCGCAGGTGAGGCTCTGGTCCATCGAAGACCTTGCCTTCGCCGCAGGAGATGAGGCGGGGGTGGCCCTCCACGCAGGTGATCAGCCTGTGGCAGTCTCCGGGAACGGGGAAGCGGGGGAAGGGCCAGAACTTCGCTGATTGAGTGTTGGCTGGCACTTTGGTGGGGGCATTTGAAACCGACGACGGCTGTGGATGAAATTTCTTGTTAATGCACGGAAAATGAGAATCAAAGATTTCTAGTTATTTGGGCTGTTTGAACTTAATGCAAACCAATTTAAAATCCGATATTTTATGTCAATTAAAAACTTATGTGATTGCTTTACATTAATCGATATATCGGCATCAAAGGCATCAATTCGACAAAGAAATAAATGATTTCACTGACACGAGGATTACAAAAAATACATTTGTAATTCTTCTACATTTTTTTTTGTTAGGTCACGAAAAGACCATGAGTTAATAATATAAATATAGCAGATATAGATATAGATATATGGATTATAAATATAATCATTAGTAGAAGTAACTTTAATAACTTTAACTAAATATTTGTATATCATATCAAAATGATAATTCTGATCTACATATAGTTTCAAGAACACCCTCTATACCACATTTTAATCAAATAAATTCACTATAACCTTACCTTCAGGGTTACAGAAGGGCTGGAGTAGATCGGGCCAGTTGCAGCCGTGGATGCGCTCGTCGTACACCAGGCCGGGCGTGCACGGCTCCTGCTCGGGAATGCCGTACGCGCACTTGATGTAGCTGGTGGAGCACTCCGCGCTGTCCGGGTAGATGCCGAACTGGTACTCACAGCCGGGAGAGGAGAGAGGCACCACTGGAAAGAGGATTTTAAGTTTTAGGAATGAGGTTTTAGGTGTTTGATATCTCTGACGTTAGCTCTACGTTAAATACAAATTGTATTTGGTAAGTGAAAAATTACTGGCGTTCTAAGTAGACACCAAAGAGTTCATGAAGTTTGTTATTTCTCGTTGTTGATATGTTAACAATGGCCTTGTTAAGTACAAAATCTTTCGTTTTCTTTGAATAATTTTATGAACAAGGTCGATACAATAAAGTAAAGTGTACGGGGTTTTTGATTTAATAGTCAGTGACAAAAAGTTTACATTCATTCAAGTTTTGTAAAAGAAATACTTTTTTTGACGATTTTTGTTCAGGAAAACAGACGGTCGTATTCAAAAGTGACACTTAGCTAAGTGAAATTACAAATTGTCTATCCGTTTCTACATTGCATTTGACACTGAGACAGCTACTGTTATTTGAGTGACTTATAAGCAGTCGCTCTTTATTTGCTTAACTTTTATCCCATTGTGATTGACATAATTTTGTGTTTTTGTCAGTAAACCTTTGAGCTCATCTTACAATTATCTCTAAACTGAGCCAATCCGTCCTCACTACAGCTGTTTTGTTTTTCTCTTTATTAAATTAAGTAGCAGGACAGAAAAACGTGGAAAGACTTGGGGGAGGCCTTTGCTCAGCAGTGGGACACAATAGGCTAGGGAAAAAAAAAAAATAAGTAGTTACTTTTACACTACAACTGCTAGTACTCACAATCAGCCTTCCTGTGTCCACAGTCGACAGCCCAGTGGTAGTTGCAGTGGTTGTGCACGGCGCCCTTGCCGTCGAACAGCAGGCCGTTCTCGCAGGTCTCCACCGTCAGCGTGCCGTTTGTGCACAGGAAGAACTGGTCGCACAGCTCGGGGTGGGCATACGCCTGGAAAATGTGAATATAGATGTTATTTATGACTGCTTTACATATCTTTTTTTTTTCGTTACAAATCATCAAATGACCCCGCCCGCTGTGGGCGCAGCGGGAGGGGAGTGTCAGACTTTTACTGACTAAAATCCACTATGTTCCTTCTGAAACCCTTTAAGTGCCAGGGTCGCGGTAACTCTCACGAACAGGAACCCGAATGCTTTATACCTCTAATGATGATTGAGACCTCTGTCTGGCTGCGATACAAGATTGAACCTCGATTTTTAAATAGCTGATCAACAACATATAATCAATCAATATTTAATAAAAAGTTTTATTATACATTTATTCAAGCCACAGCATAGTACTTAGTCAGGATTTTACAAAATGTTAGCCAGTTATTACTTTAGGTTATTTATATTTCAGGTTTAAACTCTACTCATAATATAAAGTAACAATTAATTAATAGTTTTTTATTCAAGTTTAGATTATGATAAAATACACACCTGAACTCCATATTGTTCGGGACACGCTGGTGCATGTTCCAAAAGGATGCCGGCGCTTGCTGTAACAAATAAAGAAATAGATTAATTAATGAATTTGTATCATTTTGAATATTCCTACGAAGTAGCTGTCCGTTTTTGTGACATTTAATAAATCAGTTTAGGATATCCGCATGAATGACGTACAGACATACAAGGCCACACGGTTAGTTCTAAACGTTTTAATCTGTTCTTCTACATGATAGATATTAGATAAACATAAAACGTGTAGTGAAAAATATGACAAAACAAACGACAAACACAAAGTGCTCTAAAAGCCACACCCTGTACAAACGTCATTTCATTTACCAACTAACATTTTCAACGCGCTGAGCCAATCAAACGCAAACGATCAAGGGTTGGCAAGCGGTACGTCGAGGTTACACTTTCGATCTAATAACATGCGTGTGTAAAGTGCGTTCGAGCGTAACGTGTTGCAACCCTAACAATGTGAGGTCACCGGCAATTCGTTGGAAACAGTTGAGTTGCTTCGGGTTAGTACTTAGACTAATTGTTCACACTCCAACAGAATGATTAATAGGCGTATGAAATCTGGTTGATGTTTGAATTAAAGGTTGCGTCGTGTTTTGTTTAGACAATACTATACTTAGACCGACCATATGGACATGCTTGCTTTTGATGCTTTTTTGTTTTATTGACCACTCGAAGCAGTTAATACCGCTAGTTTTAAACCTTTTCTATTGTCTGGGTTACTCGTACAATATGGTACTTGAAAGTTAGGTATCTAGCCAACTTTTCTTTAATTTAATCATCTTAATATAAAGTTCTCGTGTCACAATGTACGGTCCCGTACTCCTCCGAAATGGCTTGACCGATTCTCTTGAAATTTTGTAAGCATATTTGAAATCTGAGAATTGGCCACATATAATATATTTTTTTACTGCAAATTCTTTTTTTTACGTTTTTTTTTGTTTGGTGAGAGTTATACTAATGCATACGAAGTCACGTTAAAAAGCTAGTATTATAACACTGAAAAAATAGATTATATTATAATTATACTACAAATATTATGCCATTCTTACAACATACATAGAATATACGCTAAAATGTTAATTAACTTAATTGCTTACATTAACTAATTATTTTCTAAAAAGTTGTGCAAACAACAGCAACGCAATCCTTTATTATGCTTTACTAAAATGTATAAACAAGTTAATTGTTTTCCTCCAAATTTAAGGTGTATTTAAGTAAAGGCACAGTTTATTTAGTATGTTGTATCTGTTTGTCATGGAGTGTGAAATAAAGAATATTCTATCTATATATGAGGTCGAAAGTGCAGTTTCCATTTTAAAACTAAATTGGTCGGGGTAGTTTCCGAGGCTTGCCGCAAAATTTTTGCTCGATTATTAGGAAAAAAAATAAGATTATTGGCTTTCTATCCGGTGAAGAAAAAACAAAGTCAAAGCCTGCTCTTCTTAGACTATCAATATAAATATCTAAAAAAAATTAGATAATGTCAACTTTTGGTTAACATATTATATATTTATATATTAGTCTTCTTGTATTTATATTAAAATCCCAATTAATCGGGAATAACAAAACCAAATAGCCATCTTTTTAACTTCCCTATTATGCAACCTCTCTTGTAACACAAACTCCTTATACCACATATACAGCCTGTTCCATAGAGCAACAGGATCGTGAAAGGTCAGCCTTTACCGACCCTTGATTCCTTCACTTTCTCCACAGTGTTGAGTAACTTGTATATCTTTCACTTGTTACTCAGTACTGTTCCGTTTCCGATCATTTGCGTGCCTGTCCGGAAACACAGCACAATTATTACTTAGCATATCAACTTATGCAAGATAAAGACTGAATAGTTAAGTTTGAAGTGTTACAATAATTTTGCAGCCCTTAATAGTCATATTAGAAGATGTATCTATCAGCCATATCATCTTTCACGCAATCCATCCATCGTTTCATTGGTCGTCCTCTTCCCCTATATCCATCCATATTCATGTCCTAGTGGTCAAGTTGTTAGTGGCTATGACTGCTTTACCGGGGGTTCGATTTCCACCAAGGGCAAATGTTTGTGTGATAAGCATGATCATCTGTTCTGTATCTAGGTGTAATTTGTCTATACTATGTATGTTTATCAGTTGTCTAGTACTCATAACACAAGTAACTCTCATATACCTAATTTGAGACTAGAAGGCGTTGTGGGAATGTCGAGGAATATATCTAGTTCGAGATGAACAGTCGTGAGTGAGGCAATACATGCTGTCGGCAGATGTCGGCCACAGAAGCAACAACCTCGCCGACTTTTACTTTTACGATGCGCACGAACCGAACGTCTTCAATACTTCTAACTACAATTGTAGGGCATTATAAGGATATAAACTATTAAAGCTGTATTTAGTACTAATTTTACACCGGTTGTTCACTAATTTTACTGTGGTTATTATTTATTGATGTGTTGGCTACTAATTTGTGTTTTATTGCGTTGTTTTATATGTGTCTTTGTTTGCTTTTGATGGTAAAAGTGTATGTATATAATTGGACATCATATTGTGAGACCACCTATTTCTAAATACTCGGAACAAGCCTTTGTGGTTCGCAAATTGTTGTCCTACGCGGGGATTGATCGTCACGTACAGCTGTAATTGGCGTGGTGATCTATACCACTAGGCTATCAGTGCAGTCAAGTCAATTTCGTAACACATTGGAATTAAAATCGTTATCACTCTCGAACAACTCACTGCTAAGAATAAACCTTATTTTATTTATGCCACTCTCCTCTGTACATTACAAAACAATAAAGACTTGTCGTTTCATAAGATAACAAATGACAGCTTTAAATCTATTTAGAAGTCAATGTCACTTCACACTTCAGTGTCAACTTATCATAAGTCTCAACGTATTATATTCAAGTATAGTTATACACGCAACCAGTTATTAAAGCATTAATTAAACGACGTTATAAAACTTAGCTGTTATACTTTTGACGACCTTGCGATACTTAGGTACCAAGTAATATGTTGGGCCTCTAAAATGACTACCTTTTTTAATTGCTGTAAATTGGTTTTTGTTTCGAGTGATATATGGGGCGTCTAAAATCACTAGTCTTTTTTTATTCCTATTATTAATTGGTTTATTCAGATTTGTCTTAAGTTAGTTCCGGGTGTTTTTTTTATTATAATAGTAGACGCTAAAAATGATACATAGAACTTTGATTTTAGATTTTATTAAACAACTTTTCGTTGCTTTGATTTAATATTGTAAAAATCTATAATATGTTATATGCATATGTGAAAATAACTCTGTAAGTGGATATGTTACGCTTTCTGGGCAAAGCTGCGAACCGATTGTGTTAAAATTTGATTTGGGGATGGCTTAAAAGACAGAAAAATACATAAACCCCTTAATGCCCATAATCTAACCCTAAGCGGGCGGAACCGCGAGCAAAAGCTATTAATAAATAAATATTTGAATTCAAAACAAAGTTACATACTCTACAAACAAAAAGAACTGATCTAATTTCTTTAACTACGCAAAACTTCAAGGATGTAATAAACTAGATGACTAGTCTTAACAAACCATGTTTTTATTATCTCTTCTTATCAAGGATTTCCCTCAACTGTTGTTCTCAAGATTTTCCCACGGATTACAAACAAACTCAGATGTTATATGAACCAGTTAATTATAACAGTTTAATAAAGCAGTATATTATGATGAAACGATAAGTTAAGCTCTACTTATTTCATAAACCGTTTGGTAATCTTTAATCTGTTATGTTATTAAGGTTAACTTGCTTAAGTTAGTTCAAGTTTTTCATGCAAAAGACAATGCATAATATATGATATTCATGATCATCATTGTAACTTGAATTTTCGTTAATTAAACAATGCGTATGAAATATTTGCAAATCTATAAACTAAAAAAATAAACCGATTGTGTTATAATGGTGCAATCTAATCATTAAAATGAAATAAGAAATAAAATCTCCTTATTGTATCAACCTTAAATATCAGATCCAATTTGGAGTAGGTACCTTATTTTTTATGATGCAATTGAGTCAAATCAAATTAAAATACGGTAGCACATAATATATATAATAATATAACTTCGTATTAAGAAGATCATCTAAAACAGATACAGTAAACCACAACTTTCCCTAGACATAAGTAAAAGCATACAAAACATTGAATCGATCTTACCTGTCATTTACATTCACTCGTTCATTCAGATAAGTATCTTAAAACGTGATTAAGTAACTTGGTAATGCAGTAAGGCTGTATTTACATAGCTACGTAGGTATATCCTGGCTTCGGAAGCTATCTCTAGTCATGTCTAAGTACATGTGGTAAGATCTTAGTCTTTTGATAATAAATTAAAAAGCTGACGACCGTATTAAATGAATGTCAAATCATATTCTATATTGGGATATTGTTAAGTAAGTTTTCCATGTGATACATTCGTCGTAGTTAAAGTCTTTCTATTCAATGTACCTATTTTATTAAGTTATTATTTTTTAAACATCTTTGCATGCCCACTAACGGTAAAATATGGAGAACTTGTAAACTATATTTTATACCCATGTCTGCAAATGAATTGAATTGAATTTGAAGTCGGTACATTTAATCACTGATGCGCTTGATTCCAAATTTTTCTCAAAAGTTCTGAAAGATCCGCGAACCTTTTTGCTACTCAGCAGCCTAATTGTATTTATGAATATTATTTACGAATTTTAATCATTAATTTTCACTAGCTAGGTCTATTTCAGTGTTGAAAAAAAATCTGAAACTAGAATCAATTGCATTGTCTTTACTGTCGCGTTAACTTAGTATAACATTCTAATGCATCCGAGCAATAACTCACATTACTATGAATAATTCATGGCATATCGGTGCAGTGACGTCACGAGACAATATACTGCGCTTCTTGAATTAATAACACTATTATGTGATAGATTTATGAATGGTCCGCTGTTTATTATGAGGGTAACGCACTGATGTGACGTTTAGAATTATTAATGAATTATAATGATAGGATTAAGTTGCACTTTATTAGAGGATTATTTAATGCCACCAGACTCTAGCATATAGAAAGTCTTTGCCTAAAGGCACACTGAATTGAAAGACATGCTTTAACAGTTTGAAAGAAAGAAAGAAAGAAAATACATTTAAAATACATTCATGCAGCTATTTTGAATAAAGGGCATCATTATTATTTGTATCTCTTTTGATTCGCCATGTAACTTTAAGGGATGAAAACCTAGTCCTTTTTAAAAGCATTCACCCCCATGTATGCCTTTAAAAGGACTGGGTGTCCCAACATAGGTCTAACATATGATTGGGCAATCTAAAATATGATTGGGCATCATCTTTTATTATTATTGGATTCGTGTGATCGGATACAAAGTACATGAAACAAAATATAAGGTAAAATGTCATTGAGACAGTCTTATACGAGTTACATTTTGGACAGCGTAATACTTATTATTATGAAAGTAGTCAGTTTAAGTGTTGCAAATGTAAGTACACAGGTTTCGTATAACGAAACAACTGGTAGTTCGCTTATCTTGAAACTGGAGCAATAAATTTTAATTAAACCCTGCAACAAGTAAAGTATTGCGACAAAATCTGTTCCTTAGCATTTGTCAGTTATAATCGTACTTATTGGCAACATTTAGTTTGCTGTACAGTCAGCAAAAAGGTCGATGAACGAAGCAAATTTTAAAAGTACTAATATTTTTTAGTATAATGTAGAAAATCTATGTTTCGTGCAATTGGACAATATTTTAGGTTTTTTTCCTTTTTTGCTACCAAATAACGCAACAATAACTCATTGATTTCGTTGTGTATTTTCGAAATACATTTGATTTTGACACATCACAACTGACTTTTATTGCTGACCGTACATGGGCCTCAAAATTTACAACTTATAACATTATAACCAAGTTGTTGATAAAACTGTTAACGTGTGCAACATTTTAGCGGCCCAGCGGCTAAAGGCGAAAGTAGTCGCGAGCGGCTAGCCTTGGTGCGCGTGCGCAGCCAGATATACTGCTTCAGATTAGATCGGCTCACATGCTACGTTTAACAATAGTTTAACTTAATAGAGACTAATTGTTGGAGGTGGAAGATAGGAACATTTTAATCTTGCGGTTAAAAAGTTCGAGTACATTAAATAAGTTATTGTCATAAATTAATAAAATTAAAACATATTACTATCATATTTAAAAGTATGTTTGATAATTATATATATAATATGTCGGACTCCCATCGACAAAAAACACCCTGGGCCCCTTGTACTACCTAAGCCAGAGTCACACTTACGCATACTCTACACGACTCATGGTTCATCTAATGTCCTGATACAGTAACACCTTATACCTATTCCACTATTTCAAATCATGATTCCACCGCCGCGTCAGCTCATGATTAAGGAATTATTGATCCGGTTGTGTCCGAAACCTGTCAGCCATTCCCAATAAATACGGTAAAAATAGTACGATTTAACAATTACTATCTATAGTAATACCTACTGTTATCATAAGATATCCACGATATTATATTAAAGAAAAATAGTTTCAAATATAAGTATAATAAGTAATCTGCGAGTAAGTAAGTAAATCTATCATATTTTTTAATTACTCAATTGTAACCAAGCGATAATAAAAACTCGACTATTTTTAACAAGTTAAGTAAGATTGGCTAATTGGGGTAACAGTTTGGTAATCACAAGTTATTATATAATAAAAAAACAATTGAGCACAATTGTTTTGTTTTTAACAGTTGCTAGATATTTAAAAGGCTACATGCATACGCAAACTATTATTATGAGTGAATATTTTCAATGAACATAAGCTTGATCAAAACAGTACCTACCTACCTGTTTTTTTCCAATTTTTTAGATACTAAAGTTGTTGACTATTTTAATTGCAGTATGCATCCATGAAAATATTTTTATGAGCGTATATTATTACTTGTTAATGTTAGCTTAAAATAGCATAGGTATATCATACCTTAATTAATTAGCAGTAAAATATTTGGTTTTCAGTTATTTTCATAAAAATAAAAATCTCCTGCTATTATCATAAAAATGACATTAAATTAACAATATTTCTGGTATTTGCACAGCCCGAAGTTTTTATTCTAAGACACCAGACTTAATAAATATTAATTTACCTATATCTGGACTAAAACTTAATAATAAAACTAGAGCACATTAACAAAAAACATACAAAATAATTCTAATCTAAAATTGATATTTTTGGTTCTAAGCCTTAATAGGAAATTGTTAATGGGCGCAGAGAGGTTGTTATTGAGTTTCGAGTAATTGTAATAAACAACCTTGCAGAATAATTACACGAGGGTAATATAATTTAATTTGGACTTCCCTGGCGAACAATATCTTAAGAATACAGGCTGTTGTTAAATCACAATATCTTGCTCGAATTGCTCTAAGAATTTTAGCAAAAGTCAAAAGTATAAACAATGTTATATTGCATAAGAATAGAACTAATCTATAGGAAGTATTTATCTACTACTCAATACTGGATTTAACGTGCGTCGATATACGTACAATAAAATGCATTCTGTAATTTTTAATAATGTTCGTAACTTTTAACTTTATTTACAATCATAAAATTCAATGTCAATATTTTCTTCTGCACCAAAGCAATTAATGTTTACATAATTAATTTATGATTAAATCATTATGAGCTGTTAAACATTCATAATTACAAATTACTTGACTAATTACATGCATATAAAGGTGTTAGATGTTTTATAAGCAGGTTTATTGATTATTTAATTCCTATACTAGCTGTTGCCCGCGACTTTGCCTGGTCGAATATCGTTGATAGTTGCAAAAACATTACCCTCCTCTTACGCAAGTTCATATGGAGCCTTAAGAAGCCTATGTGTTAATCCATAATGTCAGCTAACTACATACCAAATTTCATAAAAAATGATTCAGCTGTTTGAGCGTGAAAGAGTAACAAACATTCAACCATCCATACTTACAATCTTTCACGTTTATAATATTAATAGACTTTAATATTTACGACTAATTTAATGTAGTTTATAAATCATCAATGACACTAGCTAACGATATTTGCAAACTAGTTTTGTATTTAATAAACATATGAAACCTGCTTGGTGATTTCAATATCACATGTTGTTTTAATATCATTTTAAGACGCTACAAAGAAAACTACTGAATAATCTGTTTAGAAATAATTCTGTTGATGTGTTTAGAAAAGGTCTACTCATATAATGCTGCTCGATATCCAGAGCGTAGACGTTAACTGCTTGTGTGATTTTAGTAGCATGATTAAACCAAAAATTTTCATTTGTCATACCGTAGCTAACCCATTTATTTTTTTGGTAAAAAGGTATTATGAACGCATAGTGCAGGCTGAACTAAGGCGACGATTCTAACGTTTCTAATAGGGAATTTGATAAAAAAAATCTTAGTTACTCCATCAGATAGGTCCTGCGCTTGATCTCTCACCAGCCATGTCGGATAGCCGTCCCATCGGGCTATGAGAGTAAAGGAACAGAGAGTGCACCTGTTTGCGTACACGCTTGTGCACTATAATATGTCCTGTGTAGCTGGCTGGTGTCATAATAACACTGGTCGCCGTGGCCAAAATCGGTCCGAACATGATATACATACTACATCAAAACAATCTATACCCTTAGAAACAAACGAAAGTACTTAGAGGTTTAAGATTACAACAGCACAACTATCGAAGCTGAGAGTCGACCCATTTACAGTAACAAACAGTAGTTACTTGATTGTTGGCCAATTACAAGTATTTACCAACCCGTCTATACACAACACACTGGATTACTATAGATAGTATTTACGTTGTGTTACTGTTGTTTCTAAATACGAGTAATATCGGAGATTTTAGACCATTCAGTGAATTGCCTCACGATCTCTTAGGCTCTTATTAAATAGTAGCTCGGATAAACTTAAATTGTAGATTTTGTTTGTTACAAAATTTTATTTAAGGTTTTCGAGTTTTTTCCATCGGCGAGGTTTCACTTTTCAATATACCTTTCGTATTTTGCACATTTTCCTGTAGATCTTGAATTTACTTCAAACAATAAATTCAAGATTACTTGCTAGTAATTTATAATTTAAATCACCGTAGCTTCGTACGGGCGCCAGTACTGAATTTATTTATTTAACCGATGTATTATACATTTAATGCTTTCTCTTTAATCATTCTGTCAATTAAAAAAAACGCAATAAAATCCATAGCGTAGTTTCAAAGATGTGAGCACAAATAGGGACAGACAGAAAGCACAAAATTGCTAAATCCTTAGGCCTAAAAAGTGAAATTTAGTAAACAATAAAGTCTCGTATTTAATACAAATTACACAGATTATGTCAAACGCTTCCTCGAAAGTTGCGCAACACAGATGACAGAACAGGTTTCTACAGCCTTCCGCGGTTTTGCAATACCATCGAATAGGAAATCGGAGGCTTACACATTCAGAGCATCTTTACAAATACAACCTTTTCTACTAATATTATAACCGCGATAGTAAGTATAGATGGATGTTTGTTACTGTTTCACGCCCAAGCGTCTGGATCAATTTTGAAATAAGTTGTCTAACACCCTGTATTAATAGATAGATACATAGGCTTCTTTTTGAAACGATAACCGACTTCTTCAGAGGTTATGTTTTAGCAGTTATAACTGACATTTGCAACAATGCAACAATCTAACAAATTAATTATAAGGTAAAAAACATCTTTTACAAATCGATTTTTTGATTAACTTACGTCGAAAAATCTAGAAAACTTTGTCCTAGTTTCAAATTGTTAGCACTAAATTAATTTCATTCAAAATTTCGTCAAAAGAACTAGAAATCGTGTTTTATATTTTTAGCACTAGAAAATACTTGTTTAGAAAACGTGTTCTTTTCTTTGTTGTTAATTTTAAGGTGTGGCTCCAGACAGTCTGCATAGACATTGGAAAGCGTTCATAAAAATGTAAATTTATTTAGCATACTAGCTGCTGCCCGCGACTTTGTCTGCGTGGTATTGAAGATGTGTAGTGCTGTACAAAAAGTAAAGCTAAATAATGTTTTATGCCAGCTCCCTAATCCTGTTCTGTTCAAAACTAATTTCTTAACTTCCTAATCATAACCTCTAGTCTTACAAACATATTTGACTGTTAGTTAACACTGCTAGTTTTTTGCTGTGGCCGCTATCTTGCACTTATTTGACAATTTGGATTGAAGGACTTGAAAAAGTATGATGACAAAGAAGTGTGCCGGACTCTTACTGGCTAAACCTCCGTTTCCTATTGACAGGGGCCACGGGAACGCTTTAGCAAACTACTGCGAACCCCGACAGGAGAGCTCTTTTTCTTTAATGTGGAGCCAGCTTTCTCCAGTCCTTATTAAGAGGCGCGTGGAAACACCGCGCACGCCGTCTTTGCCTTTATCCAGTACAGTAGACTGCTCCGAAACTACTGCCGTAGGCTAATTATGGTGGTTGGAGGAGGCCCATTAGGCCCTTCTTCTATCCCTTGCTCGTCGGACACGAATCGGGAGGTCAGATGAAGCCTGCCGTGCTCTTTACACTTTTTCTTTGAGCGTCATCACTTCTTCGTAGAACTTGGTGACGGCGCACCAACTAACCGCGGACACTTTGCCCACTCTATGCGATGTGACATCGCCTGTACGGAGATGTCGCATTCTCACTGGATGTGAGAGGGGTCTGTATAGCCAAATTTGCAAAATTTTGTTTGCCTACCTACTTGGGTTCTTAGACAGTTGAATGCTTTCCGAAAATACCACTTCAAGGTACCTCCGGGCGGTAGATGTTCCTGAGGTAGGACATAAGTAGTAGGTGGTAGATGTCGATCTGCCCAGATCTTGCACCGAGCTCGAGTTGGAATTTCAACAGTAGCCAGTGTACATCGGCAGGCAGTAACGGCAGGCGCCGCTCCCCATTTGGTGGATGAATGTATGTGCAGCAAATTATTCCGGGCACCGATCTTTTATTTCGTTTTCTTTCTACCCCTTGACGGACGCATTTTCAAAATCCCGTCTTAGTGCTTACTTACATTACTACCAAAGTTTCAAGTTTCTGATTCTAGTAGTTTGAGCTGAGCCAACTGAGCTTGAAGAAGGTTAATGTTACGCACACATAACAAAACATTCGCGGGAGTACGCGTGCGGCACATAATAATATTATGTGCATGCGTAGGTACGCAATATTAAATAGATATTAATAATAACAGCCTATCTTTATAATACTTTACCTATGCAACTACCCTATACCATCGCAATTGGTGCACAATTGTGGTAGTGTATACGCACTATCAAGTCTTTAAAGCCACGCGTTATACAAAACTAAATTGCAGTCAACAGCTAGTTAATAAAGTATAGTAAATCTTTTACCGTACAAACTATTTTTTTTATTTTGGTGTAGTTGGTTTTCTTTTATTTCATTCCTACAGATCCATTCAAATTGGATGAGACTGTCGTAGCTTAGCAGTAAGTAGATACCATATTAAAGTATTTTAAAAGACAATTTTCTGTTAAAAAAATCCAAGCGCTTCTTACAATACTTTTCAATGTCAAAACATAAAACCATAGCAACAGTATTTTGGTCGCTATGGTAACATTCAGTTAAACCAGTTACGTGTTCTTTAAAAATAATTTTATTATATGTATAGAAGATTCATAACTGTAGTAAATTAAATTAAAACCAATCAGAATGTTCTAATCTTCAAATCAAATCTAATGGAATGAAAAATAAAGTAAAGTGTTATGCGTATAACGTAACGGGATAGACTTCTTCAGTGATGGGATGTATTGCTACGATGGATAGGTGCATGATGTTTTTTTGGAATAAGAAATGTAGGTATATCGGGCGTAGTTTAATTTTTATTTAAAAAAAAACGTCTAATTATAATGATGAAACAACACAACATTATAAAATTGGTTAAAAGTTGCTAAGGAAAAATATTTACATTTTATTCGTCCAAACTCATATCTGAGTTAAGATAAGTAGTAATAAAATATTTATATTGACAGGTATATACACGTAGTTACACTGCACAACTAAATAACACACAAATTTTCATAAGAAAATGAAAGAGAATTAAATGTATGCTGCAAGTATCGACAGCGATATAAATATTTTTTTGAATGTCCATCCCTAGTCATGTGGTTCTGAGAGACGTCAACGTCATACAGGCAACTGTCACCCGCACTATTTAGCCACGGACGCGCAGGCGCGAGGCGTGTCAGTACGTAATATGATAGAATGATAGAATATTGGAATCGTAACAAATGTTCGAGGTGATTCTTTATATTGGCATAACTTTTTTATTAATCAACCGATTGACATGAAATAAACACTAAATGTGATGGGAAGCTTACTACAACATATTAGTAACAACCGCATTTCAATTGACTAAGCCGTTACTGAGATTAGCGTGCACAAACACACAGAATTCTAGAATTTTATTATATGTATAGATAAACTCAAATCTTAATCTGTGCTATATGATTTGAAAGCTAGGTCTATTATTAGATATTTGATAGCAAAATAGTGCAGTACAGTGTGGATTTTGCTGTCTCTCTTCCACATTAGCAACATCTGCTGACCCCTAAGGTCATAAAAACTTGCACTACAAACTACAATCCTATTAATAATATAAACACGCTCAAAAGGCGTTTGCACTTTCGATGAAATTTGGTATTAAGTTTGTTCCTATGTACATCCTAGATTAACACATAGGTTACTTCTAAATCGAAGCTGTGATAGCTTAGTGGCAAGACCGTAGGACTGCTAAGTCAGAGGTCTTGAGTTCGATCCCCACGGCGCGCACCGACTTTTCGAATGTTGTGTGCGTTTAAGAAATAAATATCACAGCTTCCGTGTTTCGGAAGGCACGTAAAAATGTGGGTCCTGCGCCTGATCTCTCTCCGGTCGTGTCGGATTACCGTCCCATCGGGCTATGAGAGTAAAAGGAATAGAGAGTGCACCTGTGTTTGCGCACACGCTTGTGCACTATAATATGTCCTGCGTAGCTGGCTGGTGTCATAGTTACACTGGCCGCCGTGGCCGAAATCGGTCAGGACCGCTATTATTACTTCTAAATCGACAGCGTAAGACCTTTTTTGTATAACCTTTTTTGCAGATATAACCGATATTCGTGCGGGTAAAGTTGCAGATAATAGCTAGTTTAATATACTACCAACGCAATGAAAAGCGAGCATTCTCGTTACACGTTATTATTCATAATATTCCACCATACATAGTAAAGGAAGTACTTTATGAGACATTTTCCGCAGAAACCTTGAGTTTCTAGGATGTAACGTGACTCTAAAAGGGACAAATATTACAGCAAAAAAATTACTCACCAAGTTCATTCACTGTCGTTCATTTAGTTCACTCATTTCGCAAATACGTGTCATATCATTCGGTCATTTATTTCATTCATTTCGTAAATGTCGGTAAGTATTGCAGTGATTGCAATTATAAATTAAGTTGATATTAAATGAGATAATGTTAAACTTGTAAAACCTGAACCAGTTTTTATAGGTCAACAACGAAACTATAACAAAATTATAAACGTATTAATATATGTTGTGTGTGTTTTGTTTCTTTTATCAATAAGGTAATTAACAGGTAATGTTAGTCTCCAGTCTGTATAGGTATATCGATTGAGAAGTAATTGTGAGGTTAAGTATTTGACCTATAGTCAAAGTAGTGGCGGTCAATCTTGGTAGAAGAAAGAAAATAATTTTAGTATGAAGTAAATTTTGAACAAACATTTCATTTGTGTAAAAAATACTAATGAAATGTATTAGAATCGCTTCTGTGCATTAAAATATAAATTTACCTTCAAGAAATCAATGTAATCTTTTCTGGTAATGTAAATTTTGTATGAGGATCAAATCTTCTATTTGAATAATGACAGGTTACTTCAAGGAAATTCTGTTTTTCATACATATAAATTATGACCGGGGTATATGATGTATTAGTGCTACAAAACGTGGTAGAAAAACAACAATAATGTTACTAAAACTCAATAAACCAGACGTTTCAACGGAAATTCGAGGAAACATAGAATGAAATTAGAATCACTTATTAATAAAGCATCAGCCTATTAAGTAATTAATATTAATTGAGGCAACGAAACTGACTGGCTTTTAATTAAGACTGAAAACGAACAGACATTATTAGGTTAGTAACATTACATGTTAATCTAGTATATTACGCTTTCAATCAAATTGAGTAATTTGATGACTTGCTGCTTTGATTTGAAGTATTTCATGTTGAAATTATCTTCACATCAAACGATTACGGTCTATTGTTGAATGTAGGCCTGCCTAAAATGCGAAAATAATTAATGCGCTTTAGGCAAGGCAGAAAAAAGTGCACAATGCCGATAAGTTATCACATAAAAACACCTGAAAATCGATTTGGTAAATGCAAAATTTTGTTTTGTTAATTATTTTCAACCGATTACAATAATAAAACCTATATTTCTCTATATACTAATCTTTAATCTTTAATATTATTTATATTTTAAATATGTAGGTACAATGGCGGACTTAATTCCCTAGGCAATTTATACCAGTCAACTAAGAGGTGGTGCAGAGACTAGGGAGAAAAGAAATTTGTTGAAAAGAAGAGACCCTCTTCCTCTCTCGAAGAGGTAGGTGTCTAGCCGTCAATATCCCCCACACAAATTATTCCGGATGCGAAATAAACAGCAAAAAAATCATTGTAAAATCTCCTTACAATGCGTGTAAATGATTAGTTAGCATCATGAATGGTCGTCGCGAAATGCCGTGTAACAAAAGAAAGCTTAGTGTCATGCGTACGCTCGTAACAGATGTAAATTTATAACCGTGAGGAGATGAGCGAATGAACCATTGCGTAAGTGCTTCGCGTAAACAGTGTTACGCGAATGTATTTAATTTGTAAAGTGTTATAGCCTACAGATTCTGATGCCCTTTGTAACATTTTATTGCGAATATGTTTGTGTGAAGGTCTATATGACGTCACTGTTGTATATTGTTTATTAAGGTTATAGAGAGCTTTGAATAACAGTAGGACAATTCTGGTAAAATAAATTATTGGCAGTTATGCGTTTACAGGTCAATCAAGTGTCTTTTAACATGCATATAGGCATCAGTGTGTTAAAAGTGAGGAATCTAAATCGATTTAGATTTTTATAGAAATAAAAAGTCACGGCATTTGACAGTAAGAAAATAAATTCAGCCCAAAGTACTGCGCTCTGGCTAGCTAGTATATACTCATATTAAGATAAAATGAATAGTCTGACATTGAAATATCTCTGTAAGTAAACAATATTGCTTGTTAAGTTACATCAGCGATTCGTTACAGACTTGACTTTACTTACATAACAGTTTTGTTGTTAAACAAGACATCAAATTTCTAATTACCGTGAAATAATTCGTAATTAATTACTTTCAATATCAATGGATTGTAAAATTCTGTTCTTGGTTTATGTGGTTTTTAACAACAAACTTAAATTTATTTCGACATTAATTTCTTTTGAGAGTAGTCAAATAAGAAATGTTAACTCCAGCGAATCTTTGAAATGCTTTTTTAAGGCATGTAAAAGAATTATTCTACTTGCAGAATAAATGATTTCAATTCAACAACGTGCAAACAAAAAAATATTAACAAATATGATAGTTTATAATTATCATTTACATTTACACAGTAATAAAACTTTGACTGAATGGTAGTTATATAGGCGCATAAGTGTTCGGCAAGGTTAACCTCGTTCGTATTGATACTGAGCGAGCAAATATTACTCTCTAAACATGAACGGTAGAAGGATATCAATCATGCAGTTAACTATGTATGGTTGAGAGGTGTGTGCTTGTGAAGTATGATTTAAAATATATCGATATTATTATATGTACACGTAGTATTATAGCGGAGAATGGAAGAAAAAAGCGGAATAAGGACAGGGAGATGATGATAATGAGTATGTTTCAACTTGCATTAGTATAAATTTTACATCTGGCGTAAAGGGTCCTACTATTAAGTAAAAGCTTCTTTCTGTTTTTTATTCTATTATCTATGAAACTAATCTAAAAATGTTTAGTTAGAAAACATTACGTAATAAATAGTGGTAATTTATGTTCGATTTCAAACCGATTTTATGCAAAATTTTATTAAGAATACGCTAAGTATGCAATCGGATTACTTACTATTTTAATTATTATTGCGTATCAAGTAAATACCATTCGCACAATTTGTGATGACTATTAATTGCTAGATTTACTTGAATAAATCTAATGGGCGGAAGTCTAAATCGATAACGAGCTGCCTATGCCTCCAATATCAATATTCAGAGATTTAATAAATGAGGCTGCGTTTACATTAAAGATATAGGTTAGGTATGTATTTTTCAAGAGCCATATTGCCGCTCGCACTTTTACGAAACAAATCCTTTAATAAAAAACACATCCCGCATAACACTTTGCTAGTAAAAAACACAGTCTTAGCGTGGAGTACGTTTACTTGTATTTCAATTGTTTATTTACAAATCTTTTTGCTTTTTACATTCCATTGTGCATTGTAATTTTATCTAATCTTTTTCGCTCTATTGAATACGGTGGCCTTGAAGAATTGTTACTAAATTTACTTTGTTACAAACTACCTAAAGTTGTATGCCGAAGTGTTCTACAAAAACAATTGAACTAGAAATTAATGACTTACGAAATTAATTCTAGAAGCGTTTTGATAGTAACATTTATTTGTTTTTGTCAGGATCATTAATTTATTATTAACTAGTTATAATTAGGAGTATGTTACATCCACTTAAAATAGTGAGTAGAAAATAAAAGATATAAATCACTACATAATATAAACCGAAATCGCTTCCCGCTGTTTGTCCGCCTCTATGTATGCTTAGATATTTAAAACTACGCAATGGAGATCAATGCGGTTTTTTTTGGTATTTCAAGAATTTTTACAAGTATATTACAATAGTATAGCACCCGTGTGTGGCTAGGGTGGCTCGCTAGTTACAAATAAAATAAATAAACGCCATGATAAAATCATTGCAGTACAATGCATTGTGCAAGTAGCGCGTTGAACTCTTTTGTACGGGCAATGTTTTACGCCGGCAAAACGTTACACTCAATTACGGATAATACGCTATTATTTAATCTTTATCTCACGATTATGTTACTATTTCTTTCTTTTAGAGCGTGGTTCAGTTTGTGACGTAACCAGGGTTGGTTTTATTGTAGCAATGTGCTACGAAAGTGCGTTTTGAAAATAATTGTTGGGAATCAGTTTAAAAGCATATTAATTTAATATTTTTTTGTGAGAAAATGGGCTAAAAGTATGATATCTAGACTGACTGAATGTATCTAATAAATATGATTACAAGCTTACGAATGAAGTCTCTACATTAAATTCCATCAGATTTCACGTTCTGATTTTCGTTTAACGAGCTTAAATCTAAATAAGACCTACAAGCATTTGATTCACAATTTTCATCCCAATGCTAATCATGCTAAAGTTTATTTTCCACTACAATTAGTCTTGTATCTGGCATTTAAATCTGAATCAATCCTTACTTTGTGCACCAATATCCATTAACATTTCATAACACATATATCAGAGGCCGGTCCAAATATTTCGTATTTTTAAATGTCGCTCAGTAGCAGGTGCGGGCCTTGAGTCAAACGGTCTCGATTCCGGCTCCCTTTCCAATCGTTGAGTAACAGTGTAGGAAACGACTCTATTTAATACAATTATATGCTGGCCACGTATTAATTACTATTTTGTTTCGCATGAAAAATAATCAAGGTAGGTTTTTTTTGTTATTTATTTTGCGATTGCGTAGCTTAAATGTACCCTACATTCAAGCTACATAAAATTGTTGTAAAGTAAACAAAAGAGTTTCTAATTCAAGTCCCACATACGGTTTGATAACTGATCAATTGATAATTATTTTTGAATTTGCTACGAAAGAAATATTAATTTCATAAAAATAAAAATCAAAGAAGATTTAATAAGAGCTAATGATTAATTAATAATATTGTGATATCACACAATGATTTTACGCATTGTAAAAAAAAATACGTATGGACGTGCCATTAAACAAAGTTCATGATTGCTACACGGCTGTTGTTCATTAATCACTATATTGTTCTAATCTAATTAGTATAGAAAAGTTAACCAAAGCTTAAATTTTGACAAAAAAGACCTTGACTAGACTTGACTTTAAGCGTATCTAGAACATTAATATCGAATGTAGAGCCGTGACCAATCATGTTCATAACTTTATTTTGGACGTAACCGATATTGCTTTGTTCGTGTAATAAGGCTATTTGTGTCAAGTATTTGAACAAAAACCTACGAGTTAACACTCGTGTCGCTCACTTGCGTAAGAGACCAGCTTTGGACGAAACATCTTTATGTATAAGAAGTATAAGTAGTGTGAAGGTACTTTGTGTTGGTAAAATAGAACAACAACTTTATTTGGTTGATGCTGCAATTGGGCCTGTAGGGTTCAATCAAATCGAATGTTCGTTAAGGGATGACTGGATGAAATATGAAGCGATGATTAGACAAAGTAACACGGTTCAAAAGTGACAACATTCAATTAATTGTAAAACACAAGCTCACACATAAAACCATAATAGATATAGTGTATTGAATATTCATAAACATTTATAACAAAGGAAATAAGTCATAAAAAAGTCTTAATGTTCAAGTGAACTGTGACATTGGAAAAAAGATACCAACAGCAATACATTTCCCCTCTACACGAACAAATGACTGACTGGCCTGTTGGTCTAGTGGTTAGTGGCCCTGAATGCTATACCAGAGGTCGTGAGTTCGATTCCCACCCAGGACAAATGTGACATGTCTGGATGTAATTTATCTGTAATATGTACGTATTTAGAAATACATGAGTATGTTTATATCAGTTGTCCAGTACTCAAAATACAAGCTTTGTTTAGACTAGATGCCTTAGTGTGAAAGTCTTGGAAAATCTCTAGACTCTACCCTTAGTGAAACAGCTTCAGGCTTTACTAGTTACGTTCATATAACTCTTCATTGTTCAATGACTAATGACTAAATCAATTTAATCAAGTCTGTGACATTTAAGACGTTACAAACACGTCTTGTTGTTACATATGTCGATGTTATGTTACGACGAAACGAGTTCGACGAGTTTGTTTAAATGGTACTACTCATTCGTGAAAATCGTTTGATCCAAATAGATTCCAGTTGTACTGGTGTGCCCTAAACTCCTTTTAGGAGATTTAAAAAGTGGTTGAATAAAGCTAGAAGGAGAGACTATTAGAGTATGAAGAAAGAAAGAATTTGGTAGAGTTACGTTGCATTTTGAGATTCAAGAACAATCTAGAATTAAAGATTTGTCTAGTGATATGAAACTTATGGTATAAAAGAGTAAGAGAAAAAAGCCAATAGATATTGGTTTGGATTGGAAGCGTAAATAGTATTATTCAATAAACCTTTTTGGGATATTTTAACTCTGGTTATAGTATATAGAAGGTTAAGTTTATAAATAGTGATTTAATTAAAAAAAAACTTTGGGTCAAACTGGACAAAGAATCTAAGTATACCCATATACACAAAAAATATAAGATCTAAAAGCATTAGTAAACATTTGACATCGTTCTAGTGTCAGCGAAGGTCTTATAAAGTTCAGATTAAATTATGTTATTTTTAGCTCAGGCTCTTTTATATATATGGTATTGGTAGTAAATAGGTGAGATTAGTCAATTTCTCTTTCACTTCAGTGCCAAGTTATTATGATTGGAGTATATAAAACCTTACATAAATATTGTCAGGGTCAAATTTCAAAGCTTTCTTTGTCGTTAGCTCTACATTTTGGTGCCTTAAAATTTATTTGATCTAGGACAAACGGTTTTTTTGTAAATAAATTATTTAACTAATTTTAATAGAGTCAGAAATATAAATAAATAGTATCTTACCGTAAGCCACGCAGGCAAATAGATACGCGAACTGTGCACTACTCCTCATGTTTGCTTGTGTGTTTGTTTGTCGCGACGTGTGCGCGTTGTACTGAGCCCGGTAGCACTGGCGGCGCGCGCGCACAAAACCAACCGTCCGCCGACCGCGGTTTGGTGGTACCGTATCTATAGTATAAAACGTGTTATTGCAAATCACTGACCATAAGCAATTGCAATAAAATGTTTGACATGAAAATGCTTCTATCTGATATAAATCTGGTAGTTATAATAAATTATGATTACAATCGAAATGATGAAGCGTATTTTCAAAGGTGGTAATAGTACAAGTCTATGTTCGCCATTTTATTATATTAAGGTCATTCTTGTAGAAAGTCGTTTCAATTTAATAATTCGAGTTCAGTGATTACTCTGAAACGTTCCTATATATAAATTGTAGTTTATAAGCATTCAATTTCATTTACATTTTACTAACATAATTCATTGCACTATTAAAATTAACTTCAAACTTTTAGTATTTTATATGTATGTAAACTTTTAGTAGTTAATACACAAAAAATAAATTAAACCTTTTAAGCAAACACAACTAAAGATATTAAAAAACTTTAACTACAAAAACAAATACACTATATACATACATTTAATAAAAACACATAACAAAGTCAATGCAACATGACTATGAATACGGCTCAGCCTGTATCGGTCTCAAGTCACCTATTACGAAAACGGGCATATACCTCACGCGGCGTGCTTTGAGTGACAATACGACACAGACAGCGCTCGCCTGGATGTGATAGCAATTAATCGATATTAAACTTTAATCTGTTATGTAAAGAGAAACTGTGAGGCTGACAGGAATATTTATCATGTATGTGTCATATGTGATGACATCTGTTAGGAATCTTGTGGTTGAGTGGCTAATAGATTTTGCGGTACGAATTTTATTGGATGAAACGTACATTTAATTACTAGTTGAAATTAGATGAGCTCTTTATCCGACAATTTGATTTTGTATTTGATTAATTTCACTGAAACGATAATTATGTTCTTGGTTTTGCACAGGGCTCATTTTTATTTACTGAACGCATGATTTTTTATCTTAGTATAATCAGTACAAAATCATCGTAATTTTAAGTGAGTAAAAAATGTTGTGGTTTCTAATGATAACAAAAGTATTAGACTTACATTGATACAACACCTGAAACTAATGAAATCTTTTAGCGATACATGAACTTACTAATATTTTCTACCATATCTATTTAAGTACAGGTTTATTTGCTTTGATATACGCGTTGATGACATTGCCATTGATACAGGTGAAACAGAGGCAAAAGCTAGTGTTTTACATAAAAATACTTCCTCCCAGACTTACTCCAAAAAAAAAAACATTACGTAATTACACTAGTTTCATTGAGTCATAAACTTGAAATTTATTGGCTTGTAAATAAAAGTATGACCGTGGTAATAGCCGTTCGTAAGTAATACATGTTTTTGTTATATCAGCTATAACTAAATAACACGAGATTGTGAAACAACTTGTATACTGTATGGGCACAAGTGGAGGCTTTGTAATTCAAAAAGCTGTAGTGTTTTTGGGTTAACGTTTTATTTAAACAAAAGACGCTATAATGACCGAAAGTTTCTAATGTGTCGATAATTTGACAAGTTAAGAAGAGTAAACGTGTGAATGTTATAGAAAGTGGTGCGAAGGATGATCCAGCATTTTTACTTGCCGCAAAAAGTTTGAGTAGCACTGGTACTACCAGTGACTCTCAGCAAATTTAACTTACTATATAATCTACTATCTTACAAAATCGAATGTATTGCGGAGATTCAATAATTGTATTCAAAGACTTTATTCAATTATTTGTGAGATAAAGTTCAGGACAAAAAAAAAATAGCTGTCACTACATTCCATGAGAATAGAAAACTTCAAACAATATGTGTATTAGGTTTCTTTTTGACAAATGATGTGCTTAGACTAGTCAGTTCAATAGGCATCAGAGATTCCTTAGCGTTTCCGATCGGAGAAATGTAAATTATTACCAAGACCTTGCCGTGAGATCATTTTTATTTATTTTACTACTTACAACTATTATTACAGCAGCTTACCTAACGCAATATTGTAGTTACAACTTAATTCTAGATAAATTTAACATTTGAACACGTTAAAGTAACTTATATTATAGGTCTTATTGTATAGGTATATACAATAAGAGATTTTTGTAAAATCATTCAGACTACAGTAAAATAAGTCTATCCTTTGTGACAATGCATTAAGTGTACGCAAAGTATAATAAATAGTTGCTAGAAACATATATTTTTTTCCTAACATAAACATTGTATTTACCACGACTCTACCTTACCTAGTTTGTGTGCGTTTTGCGGATAAAGTCGGTGTTTTGTAAGCCTCGCTGTTGGCTGCCTGTCACGTGGCGCAATGGCTTTTCTTTATGGTAATTCTGTGTTGAATGTGTATTAATTTAGTATTTGTTTAGGCAATACTAGGAAATGATTTCGAAAACTTCATATTGCGAGGTTTTGATGTTTGAATACCGGTTTGGCAAATCTACAAATTAAAATAAGAATTAAAAAGTAAAGTAAGTTAGCAGCGATTTTCCAAACGAAGTTTCAGTCAGAGGTTCTTCACGGGCAGCTTCCTGAGAATTTTTACATAATCCCGGATAGTGGCACAGCCCTTTCTTTGTTTAGGCGAGATAATCCTAAAGCTCATTTTAATAGCAAGGATAAAATTAAAAATAATAGAATTTCCCAAGCCCCAAGATATTTCATTAATTTAGATTTGTTTAATCCCAGGCTCCGAAGAAAATCTTACATTGCAAACCTCTACCATACATGAATACTCAATTATGTTCAGATTGTCGTAAATAATGTAATACTTTATATTTTAACTTGTACTAAAAATCTGACTACACAAATAACTTTCAGATTTTTCTGCGAAACGATTAACCTGCAATACCTGGTCTTTGATTATTATTATAAAAACTCTACTTTTTTAATCGAGAATGTATTATTAGTGTAGTTATCGATTAAATCGTTGTTCCCATTACAGTAGGTCGTTTGTTTTAGTCTCGTTCAAACTGCCGGAACTTATAAGCAATTCAATAAGTTGCACAAACATTTTAAGCTAACAAAATCTACTAGGTAGCTGTTTCATGTTGTAAGATCTATACTAGTTTAATTATCTTAATGTAATGTATATTAAGATAACTCTAATGTTGTTAAAAGAAATACGAAGTTTGTTCTTTTTGAGATTTTAAATAATAATTTAAAACCTTTACTTCAATATTTTTAATGTAATTTTTAGACTATTGTAATTATTCTCCGTGTTTTGGGAGGCACTTAAAGTGTGGGTTCTCTGGTCGTGTCACATCGGGCTATGAGAGTAAAGCATCAGAGAGTGTACCTGTGTTTGAGCACACGCTTGTGCGCTATAATATGTCGTGCGTAGCTGGCTGGGGTTATAATAGCACTTACCGCCGTGGTCTAAATCGGTCAGGAGACATAATTGACACAAAGTCTAATAGAAGTTTAACTTACGCCTGAAGATTTACAATACTTCACTCAACGATGCAATTGCTGTTATTTTTTAAACGCATATTTTATACGAGAGATACCGTCCCGAATGCAAATAAGTTAATACATTAACACTTATAGCAGGGAATGTTATACAATTTAGTAATAAAATATTTAGTTTACTTATTCAAATAAGAAATAACTAAACCTATTACTAAATCAATTAAAAAGAGAAAACTAAATAATTTTCGATAAAATAGCTTATGTTCGGACAGTCTTAAAAACGTAAATGTAACAAATTACTAATTAACCACTTCATTCAACCATAAACGGCCTTCATGTATCAAATAATAAATTATAGTTGCTAGATACAGTTACCAAAAACTACCGATCACAGGGGCATACCACCGTCTCTCATAGATAATTTAGCCGATGCAAAAAAATGGTAAAAGTTTCAATATATTTCTGACGATAATTTTATGTTAATTTCGTTCATGTTATTTGTACTGGTCATTCCATTCATTTCGTTCATTTCGTTCATTTCGTTCATTTCGTTCATTTCGTTCATTTCGTTTCATTTCGTTCATTTCGTTCATTTCGTTCATTTCGTTCATTTCGTTCATTTCGTTCATTTCGTTCATTTCGTTCATTTCGTTCATAGCGTTCATTTCGTTCATTTCGTTCATTTCGTTCATTTCGTTCATTTCGTTCCTTTCGTTCATTTCGTTCATTTCGTTCATTTCGTTCATTTCGTTCATTTCGTTCATTTCGTTCATTTCGTTCATTTCGTTCGTTTCGTTCATTTCGTTCATTTCGTTCATTTCGTTCATTTCGTTCATTTCGTTCATTTCGTTCATTTCGTTCATTTCGTTCATTTTGTTCATTTCGTTCATTTCGTTCATTTCGTTCATTTCGTTCATTTCGTTCATTTCGTTCATTTCGTTCATTTCGTTCATTTTGTTCGAATCGTTGAAAATCATTCAAATCGTTCATTTTGTTTAAATCGTTGAAAATCATTCAAATCGTTCATTTTGTTCATTTCGTTCATTTCGTTCATTTCGTTCATTTCGTCCATTTCGTTCATTTCGTTCATTTCGTTCATTTCGTTCATTTCGTTCATTTCGTTCATTTCGTTCATTTCGTTCATTTCGTTCATTTCGTTCATTTCGTTCATTTCATTCATTTCGTTCATTTCGTTCATTTCGTTCATTTCGTTCATTCCGTTCATTTCGTTCATTTTGTTCGAATCGTTGAAAATCATTCAAATCGTTCATTTTGTTTAAATCGTTGAAAATCATTCAAATCGTTCATTTCGTTCATTTTGTTCGAATCGTTGAAAATCATTCAAATCGTTCATTTTGTTTAAATCGTCGAAAATCATTCAAATCGTTCATTTCGTTAAAATCGTTCATTTTGTTCGAATCGTCGAAAATCATTCAAATCGTTCATTTTGTTCAAAGCGTTGAAAATCATTCAAATCGTTCATTTTGTTCGAATCGTTGCAAATCATTCAAATCGTTCATTTTGTTCGAATCGTTGAAAATCATTCAAATCGTTAATTTTGTTCAAATCGTTGAGAATCATTCAAATCGTTCATTTCGTTCAGTTCGGTCATTTCGTTCATTTCGTTCATTTCGTCCATTTCGTCCATTTCGTTCATTTCGTTCATTTCATTCATTTAGTTCATTAAGTTCATTTCGTTCATTTCGTTCATTTCGTTCATTTCGTACATTTCGTTAAAATCGTTGTTTTTGTTTAAATCGTTGAAAATCATTCAAATCGTTCATTTTGTTTAAATCGTCGAAAATCACTCAAATCGTTCATTTCGTTAAATCGTTTATTTTGTTCGAATCGTTGAAAATCATTCAAATCGTTCATTTCGTTCAGTTCGGTCATTTCGTTCATTTCGTCCATTTCGTTCATTTCGTTCATTTCATTCATTAGTTCATTTCGTTAAAATCGTTTATTTTGTTCAAATCGTTGAAAATGATTCAAATCGTTCATTTTGTTCGAATCGTCGAAAATCATTCAAATCGTTAAAATCGTTCATTTTGTTCAAATCGTTGAAAATCATTCAAATCGTTCATTTTGTTTGAATCGTCGAAAATCATTCAAATCGTTCATTTCGTTAAAATCGTTTATTTGGTTCAAATCGTTGAAAATGATTCAAATCGTTCATTTTGTTCGAATCGTCGAAAATCATTCAAATCGTTAAAATCGTTCATTTTGTTCAAATCGTTGAAATCATTCAAATCGTTCATTTTGTTCAAATCGTTGAAAATCATTCAAATCGTTCATTTTGTTTAAATCGTCGAAAATCATTCAAATCGTTCATTTCGTTAAAATCGTTTATTTTGTTCAAATCGTTGAAAATCATTCAAATCGTTCATTTTGTTCGAATCGTCGAAAATCATTCAAATCGTTAAAATCGTTTATTTTGTTCAAATCGTTGAAAATCATTCAAATCGTTCATTTTGTTCAAATCGTTGAAAATCATTCAAATCGTTCATTTCGTTAAAATCGTTCATTTTGTTCGAATCGTTGAAAATCATTCAAATCGTTCATTTCGTTCAGTTCGGTCATTTCGTTCATTTCGTCAATTTCGTTCATTTCGTTCATTTCATTCATTTAGTTCATTTCGTTTAAATCGTTGAAGATCATTCAAATCGTTCATTTCGTTTATTTCGTTCATTTCGTTCATTTCGTTCATTTCGTTCATTTCGTTCATTTCGTTCATTTCGTTCATTTCGTTCATTTCGTTCATTTCGTTCATTTCGTTCATTTCGTTCATTTCGTTCATTTCGTTCATTTCGTTCATTTCGTTCATTTCGTTCATTTCGTTCATTTCGTTAAAATCGTTCATTTTTTTCAAATCGTTGAAAATCATTCAAATCGTTAAAATCGTTCATTTTGTTCAAATCGTTGAAAATCATTCAAATCGTTCATTTTGTTCAAATCGTTGAAAATCATTCAAATCGTTCATTTTGTTTAAATCGTCGAAAATCATTCAAATCGTTCATTTTGTTCGAATCGTTGAAAATCATTCAAATCGTTAATTTTGTTCAAATCGTTGAAAATCATTCAAATCGTTCATTTTGTTTAAATCGTCGAAAATCATTCAAATCGTTCATTTCGTTAAAATCGTTTATTTTTTTCAAATCGTTGAAAATCATTCAAATCGTTCATTTTGTTCAAATCGTTGAAAATCATTCAAATCGTTAATTTGTTCGAATCGTTGAAAATCATTCAAATCGTTCATTTTGTTCAAATCGTTGAAAATCATTCAAATCGTTCATTTTGTTCAAATCGTTGAGAATCAGTCAAATCGTTCATTTCGTTCAGTTCGGTCATTTCGTTCATTTCGTTCATTTCGTTCATTTCGTTCATTTCTTTCATTTCGTTCATTTCGTTCATTTCGGTCATTTCGTTCATTTCGTTCATTTCGTTCATTTCGTTCATTTCGTTCATTTCGTTCATTTCGTTCATTTCGTTCATTTCGTTCTTTTCGTTCATTTCGTTCATTTCGTTAAAATCGTTCATTTTTTTCAAATCGTTGAAAATCATTCAAATCGTTCATTTCGTCCATTTCGTTCATTTCGTTCATTTCGTTCATTTCGTTCATTTCGTTCATTTCATTCATTTAGTTCATTTAGTTCATTTCGTACATTTCGTTAAAATCGTTGGTTTTGTTTAAATCGTTGAAAATCATTCAAATCGTTCATTTTGTTTAAATCGTCGAAAATCATTCAAATCGTTCATTTCGTTCATTTTGTTCGAATCGTTGAAAATCATTCATATCGTTCATTTCGTTCAGTTCGGTCATTTCGTTCATTTCGTCTATTTCGTTCATTTCGTTCATTTCATTCATTTAGTTCATTTCGTTTAAATCGTTGAAAATCATTCAAATCGTTCATTTCGTTCATTTCGTTTATTTCGTTCATTTCGTTCATTTCGTTCATTTCGTTCATTTCGTTCATTTCGTTCATTTCGTTCATTTCGTTCATTTCGTTCATTTCGTTCATTTCGTTCATTTCGTTCATTTCGTTCATTTCGTTCATTTCGTTCATTTCGTTCATTTCGTTCATTTCGTTCATTTCGTTCATTTCGTTCATTTCGTTCATTTCGTTCATTTCGTTCATTTCGTTCATTTCGTTCATTTCGTTCATTTCGTTCATTTCGTTCATTTCGTTCATTTCGTTCATTTCGTTCATTTCGTTCATTTCGTTCATTTCGTTCATTTCGTTCATTTCGTTCATTTCGTTCATTTCGTTCATTTCGTTCATTTCGTTCATTTCGTTCATTTCGTTCATTTCGTTCATTTCGTTCATTTCGTTCATTTCGTTCATTTCGTTCATTTCGTTCATTTCGTTCATTTCGTTCATTTCGTTCATTTCGTTCATTTCGTTCATTTCGTTCATTTCGTTCATTTCGTTCATTTCGTTCATTTCGTTCATTTCGTTCATTTCGTTCATTTCGTTCATTTCGTTCATTTCGTTTATTTCGTTCATTTCGTTCATTTCGTACATTTCGTTAAAATCGTTCATTTTGTTTAAATAGTCGAAAATCATTCAAATCGTTCATTTCGTTCATTTCGTTCATTTCGTTCATTTCGTTCATTTCGTTCATTTCGTTCATTTCGTTCATTTCGTTCATTTCGTTTATTTCGTTCATTTCGTTCATTTCGTTCATTTCGTTCATTTCGTTCATTTCGTTCGTTTCGTTCATTTCGTTCATTTCGTTCATTTCAATCATTTCGTTCATTTCGTTAAAATCGTTCATTTTTTTCAAATCGTTGAAAATCATTCAAATCGTTAAAATCGTTCATTTTGTTCAAATCGTTGAAAATCATTCAAATCGTTCATTTTGTTCAAATCGTTGAAAATCATTCAAATCGTTCATTTTGTTTAAATCGTCGAAAATCATTCAAATCGTTCATTTCGTTAAAATCGTTTATTTTGTTCAAATCGTTGAAAATCATTCAAATCGTTCATTTTGTTCAAATCGTTGAAAATCATTCAAATCGTTCATTTTGTTCAAATCGTCGAAAATCATTCAAATCGTTTATTTCGTTAAAATCGTTTATTTCGTTCAAATCGTTGAGAATCATTCAAATCGTTCATTTCGTTCATTTCGTTCATTTCGTTCATTTCGTTCATTTCGTTCATTTCGTTCATTTCGTTCATTTCGTTCATTTCGTTCATTTCGTTCATTTCGTTAAAATCGTTCATTTCTTTCAAATCGTTGAAAATCATTCAAATCGTTAAAATCGTTCATTTTGCTCAAATCGTTGAAAATCATTCAAATCGTTCATTTTGTTCAAATCGTTGAAAATCATTCAAATCGTTCATTTTGTTTAAATCGTCGAAAATCATTCAAATCGTTCATTTCGTTAAAATCGTTTATTTTGTTCAAATCGTTGAAAATCATTCAAATCGTTCATTTTGTTCAAATCGTTGAAAATCATTCAAATCGTTCATTTTGTTCGAATCGTTGAAAATCATTCAAATCGTTCATTTTGTTCAAATCGTTGAAAATCATTTAAATCGTTCATTTTGTTTAAATCGTCGAAAATCATTCAAATCGTTCATTTCGTTCATTTCGTTCATTTCGTTCATTTCGTTCATTTCGTTCATTTCGTTCATTTCGTTCATTTCGTTCATTTCGTTCATTTCATTCATTTCGTTCATTTCGTTCATTTCGTTCATTTCATTCATTTAGTTCATTTAGTTCATTTCGTTCATTTCGTACATTTCGTTAAAATCGTTGGTTTTGTTTAAATCGTTGAAAATCATTCAAATCGTTCATTTTGTTTAAATCGTCGAAAATCATTCAAATCGTTCATTTCGTTAAAATCGTTCATTTTGTTCGAATCGTTGAAAATCATTCAAATCGTTAAAATCGTTAATTTCGTTCATTTTGTTCAAATCGTTGAAAATCATTCAAATCGTTCATTTCGTTAAAATCGTTTATTTTGTTCAAATCGTTGAAAATCATTCAAATCGTTCATTTCGTTCAGTTCGGTCCTTTCGTTCATTTCGTTAAAATCGTTCATTTTGTTCAAATCGTTGAAAATCATTCAAATCGTTCATTTTGTTCAAATCGTTGAAAATCATTCAAATAGTTCATTTTGTTCAAAGCGTTGAAAATCATTCAAATCGTTCATTTTGTTCAAATCGTTGAAAATTATTCAAATCGTTCATTTTGTTCAAATCGTTGAAAATCATTCAAATCGTTCATTTTGTTTAAGTCGTCGAAAATCATTCAAATCGTTCATTTCGTTAAAATCGTTTATTTTGTTCAAATCGTTGAAAATCATTCAAATCGTTCATTTTGTTCAAATCGTCGAAAATCATTCATTTCGTTCATTTCGTTCAAATCGTTCATTTTGTTTAAATCATTCATTTAGCACATTTCATTCATTTTAGTTCATTTCGTTAAAATCGTTCGTTTTGTTTAAATCGTTTAAAACATTCAAATCGTTAAAATCGTCCATTTCGTTCATTTCGTTTATTTCGTTCATTTCGTTCATTTCGTTCATTTCGGTCATTTCGTTCATTTCGTTCATTTCGTTCATTTCGTTCATTTCGTTCATTTCGTTCATTTCGTTCATTTCGTTCATTTCGTTCATTTCGTTCATTTCGTTCATTTCGTTCATTTCGTTCATTTCGTTCATTTCGTTCATTTCGTTCATTTTGTTCATTTCGTTCATTTCGTTTATTTCGTTCATTTCGTTAATTTCGTTCATTTCGTTCATTTCGTTCATTTCGTTCATTTCGTTCATTTCGTTCATTTCGTTCATTTCGTTCATTTCGTTCATTTCGTTCATTTCGTTCATTTCGTTCATTTCGTTCATTTCGTTCATTTCGTTCATTTCGTTCATTTCGTTCATTTCGTTCATTTCGTTCATTTCGTTCATTTCGTTCATTTCGTTCATTTCGTTCATTTCGTTCATTTCGTTCATTTCGTTCATTTCGTTCATTTCGTTCATTTCGTTCATTTCGTTCATTTCGTTCATTTCGTTCATTTCGTTCATTTCGTTCATTTCGTTCATTTCGTTCATTTCGTTCATTTCGTTCATTTCGTTCATTTCGTTCATTTCGTTCATTTCGTTCATTTCGTTCATTTCGTTCATTTCGTTCATTTCGTTCATTTCGTTCATTTCGTTCATTTCGTTCATTTCGTTCATTTCGTTCATTTCGTTCATTTCGTTCATTTCGTTCATTTCGTTCATTTCCTTCATTTCGTTCATTTCGTTCATTTCGTTCATTTCGTTAATTTCGTTAATTTCGTTCATTTCGTTCATTTCGTTCATTTCGTTCATTTCGTTCATTTCGTTCATTTCGTTCATTTCGTTCATTTCGTTCATTTCGTTCAATTCATTCATTTAGTTCATTTCGTTAAAATCGTTTATTTTGTTCAAATCGTTGAAAATGATTCAAATCGTTCATTTTGTTCGAATCGTCGAAAATCATTCAAATCGTTAAAATCGTTCATTTTGTTCAAATCGTTGAAAATCATTCAAACCGTTCATTTTGTTCAAATCGTTGAAAATCATTCAAATAGTTCATTTTGTTTAAATCGTCGAAAATCATTCAAATCGTTCATTTTGTTCAAATCGTTGAGAATCATTCAAATCATTCATTTCGTCCATTTCGTCCATTTCGTTCATTTCGTTCATTTCGTTCATTTCGTTCATTTCGTTCATTTCGTTCATTTCGTTCATTTCGTTCATTTCGTTCATTTCGTTCATTTCGTTCATTTCCTTCATTTCGTTAATTTCGTTCATTTCGTTCATTTCGTTAATTTCGTTAATTTCGTTCATTTCGTTCATTTCGTTCATTTCGTTCATTTCGTTCATTTCGTTCATTTCGTTCATTTCGTTCATTTCGTTCATTTCGTTCATTTCGTTCATTTCGTTCAATTCATTCATTTAGTTCATTTCGTTAAAATCGTTTATTTTGTTCAAATCGTTGAAAATGATTCAAATCGTTCATTTTGTTCGAATCGTCGAAAATCATTCAAATCGTTAAAATCGTTCATTTTGTTCAAATCGTTGAAAATCATTCAAACCGTTCATTTTGTTCAAATCGTTGAAAATCATTCAAATAGTTCATTTTGTTTAAATCGTCGAAAATCATTCAAATCGTTCATTTTGTTCAAATCGTTGAGAATCATTCAAATCATTCATTTCGTCCATTTCGTCCATTTCGTTCATTTCGTTCATTTCGTTCATTTCGTTCATTTCATTCATTTAGTTCATTTAGTTCATTTCGTACATTTCGTTAAAATCGTTGGTTTTGTTTAAATCGTCGAAAATCATTCAAATCGTTCATTTTGTTCGAATCGTTGAAAATCATTCATATCGTTCATTTCGTTCAGTTCGGTCATTTCGTTCATTTCGTCCATTTCGTTAATTTCGTTCATTTCATTCATTTAGTTCATTTCGTTTAAATCGTTGAAAATCATTCAAATCGTTCATTTCGTTTATTTCGTTTATTTCGTTCATTTCGTTCATTTCGTTCATTTCGTTCATGTCGTTCATTTCGTTCATTTCGTTCATTTCGTTCATTTCGTTCATTTCGTTCATTTCGTTCATTTCGTTCATTTCGTTCATTTCGTTCATTTCGTTCATTTCGTTCATTTCGTTCATTTCGTTCATTTCGTTCATTTCGTTCATTTCGTTCATTTCGTTCATTTCGTTCATTTCGTTCATTTCGTTCATTTCGTTCATTTCGTTCATTTCGTTCATTTCGTTCATTTCGTCCATTTCGTTCATTTCGTTCATTTCATTCATTTAGTTCATTTCGTTTAAATCGTTGAAAATCATTCAAATCGTTCATTTCGTTTATTTCGTTTATTTCGTTCATTTCGTTCATTTCGTTCATTTCGTTCATGTCGTTCATTTCGTTCATTTCGTTCATTTCGTTCATTTCGTTCATTTCGTTCATTTCGTTCATTTCGTTCATTTCGTTCATTTCGTTCATTTCGTTCATTTCGTTCATTTCGTTCATTTCGTTCATTTCGTTCATTTCGTTCATTTCGTTCATTTCGTTCATTTCGTTCATTTCGTTCATTTCGTTCATTTCGTTCATTTCGTTCATTTCGTTCATTTCGTTCATTTCGTTCATTTCGTTCATTTCGTTCATTTCGTTCATTTCGTTCATTTCGTTCATTTCGTTTATTTTTCATTTCGTTCATTTCGTTCATTTCGTTCATTTCGTTCATTTCGTTCATTTCGTTCATTTCGTTCATTTCGTTCATTTCGTTCATTTCGTTCATTTCGTTCATTTCGTTCATTTCGTTCATTTCGTTCATTTCGTTCATTTCGTTCATTTCGTTCATTTCGTTCATTTCGTTCATTTCGTTCATTTCGTTTATTTCGTTCATTTCATTCATTTCGTTCATTTCGTTCATTTCGTTTATTTCGTTCATTTCGTTCATTTCGTTCATTTCGTTCATTTCGTTCATTTCGTTCATTTCGTTTATTTCGTTCATTTCGTTCATTTCGTTCATTTCGTTCATTTCGGTCATTTCGTTCATTTCGTTCATTTCGTTCATTTCGTTCATTTCGTTCATTTCGTTCATTTCGTTCATTTCATTCATTTCGTTCATTTCGTTCATTTCGTTTATTTCGTTCATTTCGTTCATTTCGTTCATTTCGTTAATTTCGTTCATTTCGTTCATTTTGTTAAAATCGTTCATTTTTTTCAAATCGTTGAAAATCATTCAAATCGTTCATTTTGTTCGAATCGTTGAAAATCATTCAAATCGTTCATTTTGTTCAAATCGTTGAGAATCATTCAAATCGTTCATTTCGTTCAGTTCGGTCATTTCGTTCATTTCGTCCATTTCGTTCATTTCGTTCATTTCGTTCATTTCGTTCATTTCGGTCATTTCGTTCATTTCGTTCATTTCGTTCATTTCGTTCATTTCGTTCATTTCGTTCTTTTCGTTCATTTCGTTCATTTCGTTCATTTCGTTAAAATCGTTAATTTTTTTCAAATCGTTGAAAATCATTCAAATCGTTCATTTTGTTCGAATCGTTGAAAATCATTCAAATCGTTCATTTTGTTCAAATCGTTGAGAATCATTCAAATCGTTCATTTCGTTCAGTTCGGTCATTTCGTTCATGCCATTCATTTAGTTCATTTCGTACATTTCGTTAAAATCGTTGGTTTTGTTTAAATCGTTGAAAATCATTCAAATCGTTCATTTTGTTTAAATCGTCGAAAATCATTCAAATCGTTCATTTCGTTCATTTTGTTCGAATCGTTGAAAATCATTCATATCGTTCATTTCGTTCAGTTCGGTCATTTCGTTCATTTCGTCCATTTCGTTCATTTCGTTCATTTCATTCATTTAGTTCATTTCGTTTAAATCGTTGAAAATCATTCAAATCGTTCATTTTGTTCAAATCGTTGAGAATCATTCAAATCGTTCATTTCGTTCAGTTCGGTCATTTCGTTCATTTCGTTCATGCCATTCATTTAGTTCATTTCGTACATTTCGTTAAAATCGTTGGTTTTGTTTAAATCGTTGAAAATCATTCAAATCGTTCATTTTGTTTAAATCGTCGAAAATCATTCAAATCGTTCATTTCGTTCATTTTGTTCGAATCGTTGAAAATCATTCATATCGTTCATTTCGTTCAGTTCGGTCATTTCGTTCAGTTCGGTCATTTCGTTCATTTCGTTCATGCCATTCATTTAGTTCATTTCGTACATTTCGTTAAAATCGTTGGTTTTGTTTAAATCGTTGAAAATCATTCAAATCGTTCATCTTGTTTAAATCGTCGAAAATCATTCAAATCGTTCATTTCGTTCATTTTGTTCGAATCGTTGAAAATCATTCATATCGTTCAGTTCGGTCATTTCGTTCATTTCGTCCATTTCGTTCATTTCGTTCATTTCGTTCATTTCGTTCATTTCGTTCATTTCGTTCATTTCGTTCATTTCGTTCATTTCGTTTATTTCGTTCATTTCGTTCATTTCGTTCATTTCGTTCATTTCGTTCATTTCGTTCATTTCGTTCATTTCGTTCATTTCGTTCATTTCGTTCATTTCGTTCATTTCGTTCATTTCGTTCATTTCGTTCATTTCGTTCATTTCGTTCATTTCGTTCATTTCGTTCATTTCGTTCATTTCGTTCATTTCGTTCATTTCGTTCATTTCGTTCATTTCGTTCATTTCGTTCATTTCGTTCATTTCGTTCATTTCGTTCGTTTCGTTCGTTTCGTTCGTTTCGTTCATTTCGTTCATTTCGTTCATTTCGTTCATTTCGTTCATTTCGTTCATTTCGTTTATTTCGTTCATTTCGTTCATTTCGTTCATTTCGTTCATTTCGTTCATTTCGTTCATTTCGTTCATTTCGTTCATTTCGTTCATTTCGTTCATTTCGTTCATTTCGTTCATTTCGTTCATTTCGTTCATTTCGTTCATTTCGTTCATTTCGTTCATTTCGTTCATTTCGTTCATTTCGTTCATTTCGTTCATTTCGTTCATTTCGTTCATTTCGTTCATTTCGTTCATTTCGTTCATTTCGTTCATTTCGTTCATTTCGTTCATTTCGTTCATTTCGTTCATTTCGTTCATTTCGTTCATTTCGTTCATTTCGTTCATTTCGTTCATTTCATTCATTTAGTTCATTTCGTTTAAATCTTTGAAAATCATTCAAATCGTTAAAATCGTTCATTTTGTTCGAATCGTTGAAAATCATTCAAATCGTTAATTTTGTTCAAATCGTTGAAAATCATTCAAATCGTTAAAATCGTTAATTTCGTTCATTTTGTTCAAATCGTTGAAAATCATTCAAATCGTTCATTTTGTTTAAATCGTCGAAAATCATTCAAATCGTTCATTTCGTTAAAATCGTTCATTTTGTTCGAATCGTTGAAAATCATTCAAATCGTTAAAATCGTTAATTTCGTTCATTTTGTTCAAATCGTTGAAAATCATTCAAATCGTTCATTTCGTTAAAATCGTTTATTTTGTTCAAATCGTTGAAAATCATTCAAATCGTTCATTTCGTTCAGTTCGGTCCTTTCGTTCATTTCGTTAAAATCGTTCATTTTGTTCAAATCGTTGAAAATCATTCAAATCGTTCATTTTGTTCAAATCGTTGAAAATCATTCAAATAGTTCATTTTGTTCAAAGCGTTGAAAATCATTCAAATCGTTCATTTTGTTCAAATCGTTGAAAATTATTCAAATCGTTCATTTTGTTCAAATCGTTGAAAATCATTCAAATCGTTCATTTTGTTTAAGTCGTCGAAAATCATTCAAATCGTTCATTTTTGTTCAAATCGTTGAAAATCATTCAAATCTTTCATTTTGTTTAAATCGTCGAAAATCATTCAAATCGTTCATTTCGTTCATTTCGTTCATTTCGTTCATTTTGTACATTTCGTTCATTTCGTTTATTTCGTTCATTTCGTTCATTTCGTTCATTTCGTTCATTTCGTTCATTTCGTTCATTTCGTTCATTTCGTTTATTTCGTTCATTTCGTTCATTTCGTTCATTTCGTTCATTTCGTTCATTTCGTTCATTTCGTTCATTTCGTTCATTTCGGTCATTTCGTTCATTTCGTTCATTTCGTTCATTTCGTTCATTTCGTTCATTTCGTTCATTTCGTTCATTTCGTTCATTTCGTTCATTTCGTTCATTTCGTTCATTTCGTTCATTTTGTTCATTTCGTTCATTTCGTTCATTTCGTTCATTTCGTTCATTTCGTTCATTTCGTTCATTTCGTTCATTTCGTTCATTTCGTTCATTTCGTTCATTTCGTTCATTTCGTTCATTTCGTTCATTTCGTTCATTTCGTTCATTTCGTTCATTTCGTTCATTTAGGTCATTTCGTTCATTTCGTTAAAATCGTTCATTTTGTTCAAATCATTGAAAATCATTCAAATCGTTCATTTTGTTCAAATCGTTGAAAATCATTCAAATCGCTCATTTTGTTTAAATCGTCGAAAATCATTCAAATCGTTCATTTCGTTAAAATCTTTTATTTTGTTCAAATCATTGAAAATCATTCAAATCGTTCATTTTGTTTAAATCGTCGAAAATCATTCATTTCGTTCATTTCGTTCATTTCGTCCATTTTGTTTAAATCGTTCATTTAGCAAATTTCATTTATTTCGTTCATTTAGTTCAAATCGTTCATTTCGTTCATTTCGTTCAAATCGTCCATTTTGTTTAAATCGTTCATTTAGCAAATTTCATTTATTTCGTTAAAATCGTTCATTTTGTTCAAATCGTTGAAAATCATGCAAATCGTTAAAATCGTTAATTTCGTTCATTTTGTTCAAATCGTTGAAAATCATTCAAATCGTTCATTTTGTTCAAATCGTTCAAAATCATTCAAATCGTTCATTTTGTTCAAATCGTTGAAAATCATTCAAATCGTTAATTTTGTTCAAATCGTTGAAAATCATTCAAATCGGTCATTTTGTTTAAATCGTCGAAAATCATTCAAATCGTTCATTTCGTTAAAATCGTTTATTTGGTTCAAATCGTTGAAAATCATTCAAATCGTTCATTTTGTTCAAATCGTTGAAAATCATTCAAATCGTTCATTTTGTTTAAATCGTCGAAAATCATTCAAATCGTTCATTTCGTCAAAATCGTTTATTTTGTTCAAATCGTTGAAAATCATTCAAATCGTTCATTTTGTTCGAATCGTCGAAAATCATTCAAATCGTTCATTTCGTTCAGTTCGGTCATTTCGTTCATTACGTTTATTTTGTCCATATCGGTCCTTTCGTTCATTTCATTCATTTCGTTCACTTCTTCAATTTCTTTTATTTCGTTAATTTCGTTAATTTCGTTAATTTCTTTCATTTAGTTTATTTCGTTTTAATCGTTCATTTCGTTCAAATATCATTAGTTCATTCATTTCGTTAATTCCGTTCAAATCGTTTATTTCATGATTTACGCTAATTTAGTTCATTCCATTTCGTTAATTTCGTCCATTTTGTACGTTGATTTTGATTTTGACATTTGTCCGGGGTAGGAATTGAACACAACCAGCCAATAGGCCCGTAAAAACGTCATTTTATTTGTTAAAACAATTCTCGCACAGTCTTATTAAGCATTTAAGTAGAGCTCCCTTAATAATGTGCAAGAGTGACACTGCTCTACACGATATAAAGTGGCGTCTCGTTTCCTCAACTGCACTAGTCTCGCTTTATGAGTTAGTGTTAGGCCCCCAGTCATAACTAATAATTGCCGTGTAAAATTATGCGTTGCTTACGCGAACAAATCGGTCACGAATCGTGACACCCGACAAAAAGTTATGTCGTAAAGCCTTACTGGGGAACATTCAGCTAAGAAATTATGGAGAAGGTATTAATGAGAGCCCTCCCCCCGCGCCCCCGCCCCCCGCGATACTAGGATTCAATTGTTTCATTCAGGAGTCATTAAAAAAAACTACCACTGAAATCATCGCCATGTTATTTCTCAGTCTGTAGATAAGTGACACTAAAAAACCTTTTTAGTGCTTCTGCTAAAAACCTTTTTAGTGATTTGTAAAATCTGTGTGCTGCTGTGTAGTCAGAGGTTTCGTCCCTTTTATACAGCAATTTACAATTTATTGCAGGAATCGTACGAGATAAATTTGCATTACCTATTTCATATGAAAGTCACGGTATTGAGTTTTTTAATTTTTGTATGCATATTATTATGTAACGCAAAAATAAAAACCAACTAACTTACGAGCAACCTTGACGATTGATACTTCAACGATTGTTTTTTGTTCGTAACTGTGTTAGTAGGTTAGGTTACTAGTGCTTATGTCAAACAATTATGACAAAGACGTGAGTGTGTGGCTAATGTTTAAAGCGTTGATCTTAGCTTAAATATTTTTGATTGACTAGTTTTAGACATGATAAGCCTGCTAACTTTATGTATGTATGTTATATTAAGATTATAATGTTTTTAGTCTTAGCCGAAATTATGACATTTTAATACAACCAGTCGCCCCATTTTCAGACTTATTAAAGCAAATATTATCGTTTTATTTCTTAATATGTTTAGTTAAAATCGCTTTTTTTATTTCTGGCAATTTTTGTATATCTTTTGCAGATTCTAAACCTTTTTTATTCTTTAAAAGCACCAGAATACATTGCCCAAACATAGTAATATGCAAACAAACCCATACTTTCTCCACCATGTATTAGCACAATATAAATAGCACTTATGTAATCTTCCAAACGAAAATCGCAAGTCGGCTTTAGCTCAGCGAGATACGCCATTGAAGTCACAAGTTGTATAACACATGTTATTCATATGAATAGGCTTTTAAAAGGCGTTTCTATTCTTTTGTTTGTTCAAACTACTTTGTATAATATAATATTATGTAGATAAACGTTACACAGCAAGTTTATGTTGCTTGTTGGCTAATTGCATTATTTTTTGCAATGAAAAAAATGAAACCTCAGACAGGACTCGAACCTGCGACTGCTTAACGCGCCAGTCGCTTTACCAACTACGCTACAAAAGTTTGAATTGGTTCATTGTGTCTTGTCACGTTTGAGCGATAAACATATTAACCAAAACAAAAATTCAAGTTAAGCACAAATTACCGTAAAAATGAGTAATCGCTAGTTTAAAGACACAAGACCTCTCTTACAAGAGAAAAACAAGGCATTTTTTTTATCTTTATTTTTCGTGTATTTTTATCACTACAAAAATTACTTACTTTTAAATCAATATTAACAAACAAACAACATACTTAACGAAAATATGAGTAAATACCGCATCCAATAAACTCTACTTTCTGACATCGTTGATCCAGGCGCAGGCGACTACGTGCGTTTGCGCAACCCGCTTCAATTATTATCTGTAATTGGCTGCAATCCGGCTTGAAACGACCTGACGCCGAACTAAGGCTTTACTTGTTCAAATAGAATAAGTACAGTGTTATGTTCAATTTTACTGTTACAAGTATGTAATTACTTGTTTGAATGTCTGTGAAACCCCCCGCACCACAAGGATTAATTAGCTAGTACGGGAGTCGTTTAAAAAAGTACTGAAATTTGAGTTTTTTTTGTTTTGTACTATGTAGTTATCACTAAAATCTTTAAAACTACGTAACAGATTTGGAAGTGAAAGAATATAATAAATTGCAACTGTATCCATTGATTAATATTTAAATGTTGGAAGTATTAGGCACACAAATAAAAGATTTTGATTTATCTAATGACAGGCTCATGGTGCCTAATCTTACTAACTACATTATAACAAAAGCGAGGCAATGCGTAGCCAACTACATCATTTATGTCATGTCATGTTTTTCAGTTACATATTTCTTGCTTTAAAGTTAATGAAATTAAAACTCATCGATCATCAGTATCACGATTTCTTACTCTCTTTTATTTTAATTCGTGTTCTGTCAAAACAAAATAGTGTAGCGTGAAATTAATTTCTCTCTGTGACATTAGTATGAACATATTCGATAAAATACTCATAGTATGTCGTTACATTTGTATTAATAGGACGTTATTGACTTCAGAATGATTCAATATACAAAGAAGGATGTTGGCGCCGTCAAAAACATAACGTATGACAAACATAGTGTACTTAGGGCTTTACTTTCTTGTGTCGTAGAGAAAGCCATATAATTTGAACAAAGTAAGATTTTAATTTCAACATCTTTAGGGGCCCTTAGTTTGCAGTCCACTGCTGGACATAAGCCTCTCCTATTTACGGAACGAAGCTAAGTCGGCCGTTTTCCAAAGTATTGTATAAACGAACTTATTAGCTAAAAACTCTATGCACGCCACAATTTCTGTATCAAAAATAGGTGATCTTTCTGGTGTTGGGAATAAAACTCATAGTGACTTATTAATATTTATTAATACATAACTAATTTCTTAATAAGTATGACACACTTCACGCCTTCTTAGATTTGCTCTTTTCTAAGTTCTGGCCTTCATAGTAGTTTTCACTGAAAAAAAAAAACAAATTAATTAATTGGTTTGTAAAATAATCTATTTTTCAGATATAAAAATATTTTCAACACTTTGAATGTTCATTCTAGTATGTAAAAGTAAAGTCAAGTAAACTGTGTATTATGAATGACTAAAGACACAGTTTACTTTTTCAAAATCAGTTCAGCAAAGCCTTTAACTTTAAAATTTAAGATCATTTTCGATCAAAAATATTTTCAACTTCTTATTGTTTTTCACGAATGTAGATGATGACGCGTTCTAATAACCAGTGTGTGAGATAAAAAAGTGTTCGTATCCTTACCATCCTTCAACCTTCTCAGGATTATCGCACATAAAGGTGTCCTCATTGTAGACCCTGCCGAGCGGGCAGAGGCCCTTCTGCGGCTGCACGCCGTTGCGGCAGATGTAGAACTTCTGGCAGTCCTCGGGGTGCGGGAACGTGGGGTGCGGGAGAGCGCGACCGTTGGGGCCCATCACCTCGCCGTCGGGGCACGAGAAACCGTCGTCTAATAAGTCTAGGGATAGAAAGAAAACTGTTAGATACCTTTGCCGAAAGAAGAGAATTATGAATTAAGCTAACCGGTATGTACCGCGTATGCTTATTATAACGCTTAATTTGGATGTTGAGATGTGTTCTTGTTTTAGGTATGCTAAGTGGCTAATTTTTGGTCAAAAATGTCTAAAGGGTATTAATATGAAACCGATAATAGAAAGAAATTAGAAAGAAAAAATTTTACAAAGTACTTACTAGACTACTGTGCACTACTTATTGTACATTTGTGTGTACTACAAAACGACCTAGTTTATATTTCAGCTAAATATGTAGGTTCAAATTTAATTTCTGTCCAGATTTTTGTGATTCAATCGATAGATCGAATTCTTTCAATTTTTACAGAGATCGTAATTCACTACACATGGCAAAATAGATTTTAAACCTATACCCAAAAGACACAACTTCCTTTCCAACATACCCTTAGTGACGTGGTCGCACTGCCTGTTGACGACGTCCTTCCAGTCGCAGTTGGAGGTCTCCTCGTCGAAGTGCAGGCCGGGAGGGCACGGCAGCTCGTTGGGGAGGCCCTCGGAACAGTAGTAGAATTTGTCGCAAGCCTGTAAGGGGGACAATTAGTTGATGTGTGGGGTAAGTGGGAATTTTGTTATTAAGGGAGAAGGCAGACGTTTTTGAAGTTATTGAGTTGTGAGTCGAATAATTTTGGGGGCATTTCGCTTCATAGAAAAGTCTGGTCTGCAAGTTGACTAACAATGGGTGTATGTTATTTAGGAAGATGGCAGATGTTATTTAAGTTATTGAGTTGTGCGTCGAGTAATTTAGGGAGCATTTCGCTTCATAGAAAAGTCTGGTCTGCAAGTTGACTAACAATTCAAAAAAATATGTACGCTTGGTTCCACTTTCTGTCTTAGAGAGGAATAAGTATCTTAAAACGTCTAGATTTATGATTAAAAAAGTATTATACAAAATAAGCTGAAATATTTACAATCTCTCTAAACTGCTTGTATCTTTATCGCAGGCGTTTGTAACCTTCACTATAAACATTAAATAAAATGTTGGACATTTTACATCACATATAATTTAATGCGATTTAAGACCACAACACATTATAGGATTTACAAGATAACTTCCTAGGAAATGGGTACCTTCTTGATTTTCTACGACTAGCTTTCATATTATGCACATATATTATAACCTTTTTATATGTAATCTCCTCGTTTGATTACTTTCTAGTCTAGACAGCTCATTAGAACGTAAAATAAACTGTAAAACAAAATATAAGCGACTAATGATAATGGCGTTATCGTTAAGGTTAGATAAGGCGAATATCATGCGAGTTGCAATGCATTGACGGTGATGATATTATTTTAATGCTAAATCTACGGCTCCGTAGTGCTGTTGTCGCACCATATTAAGTCTCGCCTCGTTTAAATGAGCCTTAAGATGGTTTCATATTAAAAGTGATTGTATTGTTTTTCAATAAATGTATTTATAAACTATGCCACACGTACCACTAAGCGGTGTATTATTTCTTTGACAACGATATTTAAGCTAATCATACCTGAAGTTCAAAAAAGTTTGTAACCTTTACTTCGACCAAGCATTATACGACAGTGCCACTTTATAATGCCAGTAACACCTATCTTAACATTACAAACACAATCACTTCATTAAACCTTAACGTTTTTCGCCTTCCTTACCCACAAGTAATAAAACGACATTATTTGTACATAAACGAATATGCTATCGACATTTCGACAAAAAGTTTTCCGTTCACTGCCCTTTGCTGAAGGGCACACAAATGTTAAATACTTAGGTAAATACTAAATTGAAGCTGTAAAAGCTTGGTGGCAAGATCATAGGACTGCTCAGTCAGAGGTCTTGAGTTCGATCCCCACGGCGCGCACTGTTTTCAAATGTTATGTGCGTTTAAGAAATAAATATCACAGCTTCCGTGTTTCGGAAGACACGTAAAAATGTGGGTCCTGCGCCTGATCTCTCTCCGGTCGTGTCGGATTGCCGTCCCATCGGGCTATGTAAAGGTGTAGAGTGCCTCTGTGTTTGCGCATACGCTTGTGCACTGTAATATGTCCAGCGTAGCTGGCTAGTGTCATAGTAACACTAGCCGCTGTGGCCGAAATCGTTCCGGACATTATTATTTATTATTATTACTTAGTTAAATACTGGATCGTTATTTACACTAATATTATAAAGTGGAAAACTTTGTTTGTTCGGTTGTAATGAATAGGCTCAAAAACTACTGGACCGATTTTAAAAATTCTTTCACCATTCAAAAGCTACATTATCCACGAGTAACATAGACTATATTTTATTTTGGAAAAAAATAGGGTTCCGTAAGATATTTGGATTTTTCGGACACAAACTGAAAAAAATCAACCAAAGTAACCAAATATACACGCGGGCAAAGCCGCGAGCGGACAGCTAGTGTTAGATATTTAGGTAAATACTGGGTTGTTAGTGTTTGTGTAACTTGCCTGGGGGTCAGGATGCTTGAAGTATCCGTTCTGTCTGGGACAACCTTTGCTGGGTTTTGGCTCCTCTGTAAAATTATATTACAGTTATCATAAATGGGAGAGCATTTTGATGTAGCAACACCTATGGAGTGAAAATTTCCCTGCTCTACTTTTTGATTAATTTTGTTACTGATGTTAATACTGTCAATCGATTCCCTGGTTAACTTGTATCAGCAGTATTCTTTGGTTATCTTTATCATAGTGAAACTCGGTTTAGCATAAAAATGTATGACTCTTAAATTCAACTTTTTCCCCAGACATTTGTTACTTACACTTTCAATAACGTTAAAATAAAATGATCAGTGTTTCAGAATACAATTCACAACTCCAACAGTCATAAGTTTCTCTATCAAAAATCTTCATCTGAAACTCTTTTAGTTATGGGAAACGTGTTTCAATGATTTAGTATTGTAATAATACAGTTCAACTTACGTAATTCCTTCCTGTCTCCGCAGTCAACATTGGAGGGGATGTCGCACTTCTCCTTGTTGGGGTTCTCATCCGAGAAGACCAGACCGTCGGGACACAGCTTTGTTTCCGCTACACCTGTAGGCAATTAAAATTAAAACCATTATTTAAAAGCCTTACAGTACAGGCAATAGAAATTATTTATGAGGCTGGTTAGATTTAGTGTTGATATAGTGATATTTACTTCGAGTGTTGGTTTAATGCTCTAAGCTTCGAGTACTCAAATGCAACATAACAATAACTCGTTTTTAACTTAATAATATGTCTATTTGTCTCAAAATTACGCCTTGAGTTTTGGTAACATTGCCAAATTTCAAACATTTAACCTCATGCTCATCATCAATTTTAAGACGCTGTGTAACGGCGTCTTAAAATTAAGTTAGGTTTACGATTGAGCTAAAAATTAAACTTCATTAATTTAATGGTGTGATTACTTTTGTTTTGAAAGATAAAGTGAATTTATGCAAATTTGTGAAATTATGAAAGTGAACTACAATATTATATTTTAATACGAGTATGATAGCGCCAAGAATCTGTATCTGTCTCAGATATAAACAGCCAGTATTCTAGTCATTCATTAAATTTATAATAATCAACCCAGTTTTAGCTTTAACAAAACCACTTTTAATGTTGCAAAGCTGGTGAAAGGTGTTTAGTGCAGCCTAATTTACATACTGTCTACCAATAAAACCTAGATGTTAACTGTTCTTAGATTTCTTTTAGTGCTCATATTATAATTTATACTGAAAGTTGAATTTGTTACTGCTATAACTGTACAAGTCAAAATGGTAAAGCATTTCACTTTATTTGGTCTCGATATTTGAGTTACATTTCATGTCACATAAGTACTTTTTCTAATATATTACCTACCTTTTTATATTGAAAGTTTTTTTTTTATCTTTTTCTTGAAATAATCACACCAATACCGACGTAGACCTAGGCAGGAATTAATTATCTATTTTGCATCTTCTTTTTAATCGTGCACCGCACACTATTTCTAATACTATTATTTTTCAACATTTAGTAATAATGTGCAGTCGGATGCAATCGTAGGTCTCGTATTTTCACTAAGAACAATTTATAGATTCTCCCAAGTATAGCTACTAAACAAAAAGCTAGTATTTTCGGTATAGGTATTAACCTCATTTCATAATTAAGTCTACAAAGTAACCCGCCCTTCCTGAACCAATACAGACATAATAATATCCACCCACCGTTCTTGCATAAAAACAAAATTCCGTTCGAACAACGGAAATAAACTCATGCGCATTACAAAACGTTACTGTGAAACTTTATTAAGGCCAAATACTTCAAACTAGAGGTCAAAATAACCATTACATGAAGTAAAGCTTACTTAACTAAACGGTTATTTCGTGGCAAAAAGCCCTAGTTATTAGCAACCGTTTATTTGTCGTCATCACGCATGCGCTGTTGCGTTTTTTTATATTTTTATGCGTGTTGCGTTGCTAATAGTCTGGCAGTTTCGTTTGCCCAAGAATTTGTATTTAAAGAGGCTCATTTAATACTTATATTGTGCTAAAATCGACCTCAGTTAAGAACAAACATTCACCTACGCGTGTAATAAAACCAAATTAGCTTTTATTTATTATTTATTAGTGACATTTAACTTTTGTTTTCCCTAGTCTGTAGGAAATAACTCTTTTATAACAAAATTATATTTGTGTAATTTCTACTTGCATAAGAAATCTAACTGTAGTTTACACCACCTGATAAAACTTATAGTATAATAAAATACGGAGAAAGTTTTTTAACTCAATTGAGTAGATAATAATCTATATAACTATCTATAGATCATACAGTTTACTTTAACAAGACTTGAATAATTATGACCTATCACGTATTGACACGAAATAAAGTGTTTAAGCGTGCATGTAACACCACACAAATACCTCCTTATATGCATAAGTGATATTGACGGGACTATTTTTCGCAGGTAGCTGATGTAATAAGCTAAGGCTATCATTTCATAAAATAAGCTTTAATAAGCAACTTGTTTTAAATTAAATTCCACGCGAACAAAGTCGCAGGAACAACCGGTCTTTCTGGCCTATGTCCAGCAGTGGGTATCCTAAGATGACGACTGTGGTGATGACGATACCAAAAAAAAATATTTTCGTAACATCATTTAAATAATTCCATCTTTATGAATCCGCCGTTAAATTCAAGGGGATAAAGATCTTATTAAATTTTTATATTTACATAGATACATTCTCTGCTGAATTAATCCACTTTCTAAATCTTGATAAGGAAACGTAAAAAAAAAACATACCTTTCTCTTACCAAAACATTATATACTTGAAACTACGCGTATTTCATTTGAATTTAAATTTGCCATGAAATGTTAATAATAGAAATCTTGTTAATATTCCATACGCATGTGCAATACATTCTTTTCACTATATTTGGTGTTTCAAGAATAACGAGAGCAGGCGTTACGTATAAATTAGAAAACATTTATTAACTTATGTGTGTGGCTACTTTCAAGAATTACTTTAGTTTTTACCTGACTACGTTAGAACTATCTATGGTAATATAAGGTTATAGTATGCGGTATGTATATTTTTATATGGGCCTTGACGCCTGAAATAAATGGATAAGTAAAAAAATATTCAACTTCGAATAGCAGAGTGGAGAAGCCACCATGCCGATGAACACAGAGCGCGATATTTCATTTATGCTCGTGTGATCTTTAGGCATATGATTTGAATGTTTGTTAAACTCCCCACAAAAGAAGGATTAAATTCTTTACTGCGGAAGTCTTTTTATTAAAAACAATACTAAGTCCAATTTGGTCAAAATAGTCTATGAAATTACATAATTATTTTCGCACAATTATCATTTCATTATTATTCCAACAAAATACCTTAATGAACACTTCGTGGTACGTGCAATGCATTTATTGACTTTGCTCCAATTAAAGCAAGCAATTCACGATATTAAAATTATCATAACACAATGACATTGAATTCGTAACCAACCGTTACACACCAAATGTAGATTGCCGCTAGTTATTGGTGCAATATTGAAAACCATTCATTAATTAGTATAGCAATTGGCATGCATGAATACAGTCATCAATCAATCATTTTTAGTATACTAAAAGTTTTAGGTCAGGTAGTAAACATAACTGTTTTTACGATCGTCCGTCGAATTTTGTTAAGGGAAATGAAAATTAAATTGTAAGGATACAGTAAGGCTATGTTTTAATCATAGACTAACTGTAAATATACTATGAGATATTCAAAGAAGTATTGATGTCCTATTACAGTTTTGAATGCATCAACACAAATGTTAGAGGACTGGTTAAAGGTGAGATAGAGACTCGAGGAAGAATTTGGGTAATGCCTTTGCCCGGCACTCTATTGTGGGACTCTATTGCTAAATATAAAAAAAAACTTAGGTTGACATTTCAACACTGTCATCACCGCTTCTGGCACGTCAATGAAACAATTAACTGCTTCATTAAACCAATCGCCGATATCCATACATTGGGATATATCGTGCGCACTATTACCTACTAATAGTCGTACTCGTAACACTTCGGCATTTTATAATGAGGAAATATTAGGAATTTTTACAGTCTACTTGCGACAGTAACAAGAGTGGCCGAATGTTGGCAAAAAATACGCGCTGTCACGACATTCTGTGGGGTAATGTCATGTTTAACAATGGTCACTCATTGAACTGGTAAGACATGGTAGGACACGATACCAATTCGAAGAAAAATTGTGACGTAATTTTTTTTCTAAACTACTTCTGCACTATTTTGCGTGGAAAACGTTCAAAGTCACCTGGCTTTATATTGTACAAGTGAGCCTGGAGAGCCTGGAGGGACTATTGCTTGTAGCCCGTAGAGCCTGGCGGCTCACTTTACTATAAACGGGATGATTAAGTACCAGGCTTTCAAGTCTTATGCGGTATTTTACACTATTATATCGACTAACCAGCTGTTATTTAGTCCACTCAAAATCAAAATCAATTGAGCTGATATTTCCAATCTATGTGTACGTTTGTATGCATAACTATTGTGTACTTTTTAATCATGCAAAAATCTTACACAATATTTGCGTATGATTAATTAAATAATATCACGTCAAAACGTTATCATAAATCTAAGAGAGTTTATTACTATCAAATAATAATTACCAGTACCTATGTATGTGCCTAATATGAACACCTCACTTATAATTACGCCCACATAACTTAAGGCCTCAAGCTAATGTAAAAGATTAAGAATGCTATAAAAATAATTATGATGTGAACCAAGTTCAATTAGCACTTTCATCATAATTTTAGATGACTCTATTACGTAACAAATACCTCTCAAACAATTAAAATACCTTTCGTATATATCCCACATACAAAATACTTTTAGAATATGCGAGAATAATAAGCATTTCAATTCAAAATTATCTAAATATAACACGTAATAAGTGAAACCCGGAATAAGAGAATTGTTTAAATTGCAATCACCCTGTATTACGACACTATTGTGCACTGCACGGTTGACCTTTCGTACTGACCTTTGCTGCATTTGTAGTAAAGGTCACACTGGTAGGGATCCGGGTAGAAGCCGCTCTTCTCTGGGCAGTCGAATTCTTGTGCTGAAACTGAAATATAATTGGATATTAGAAATGCGATAATTACAACACACACTAAAATTTGTAAAGGAAATTGTCTGAATCTGTTTATAACACAACTTAAATATAAACACACCTATGCTATGCTTCCATAACCAACCCTAAACAGTACACGTTAATCATGGCTTAATATTGGACAAAATATGTTAAATGACAATCGACAAAAACACAACAGCGATTTATCACAAAAACAAATATTGACAAACTTTTAAAACCTATGGAAAAGAGCACCAAACGAAACTCCATAAATATTCAAACTAACAATTTAATCAAGATCGTTTAAAACATGTAAACGAAACAAATATCCTGAAACGTTCGCTATTGCATTCATAATTACTCGATCAAAAAGAGCAACGAAAACCAATAATTAAACTTACAATTTAACATAATCGAAATTCACAACAACTTGAACTAAATAGTACGGTTTATAAGCAAGAAAGTAACCTAACGCCTGCCCCAAGGCCGCCAAAGTCTTTGAACCAATGCAGGTAACTGTAACACTGTTATATCTGTATTATATCTAGAATAGGTCTTAGTTTGGTAATGTTGACTTAATGTGATTTTGTTGAATAGTAGAAGTAGCTTTACTGAGCGAGACTTATCTAGTATTGATTTTAATATTGGTTTTATCAAAGCACAAGAGCGCTTGCTAAATCAATAATAAGACTTCCCACTGTTATCTAAAACAGATGAGGATTAACTGTCTACTTCATGATATAAAATTGTATTTGGAAATAATTCCAGGTCTTCTTCCTTCAATACAGGAGGATATTGGAGTTAAAGTGCTTCTATATCTGATATTTGTTTTAGTTGATTTGCGTCTAGCCAATTTTAGCCTTTATCCACAAAAATAAGACATTTCAGCTAAATAGAATTCAGATTTTCATTACAAATACAACCTTCTTTTTTAGATTCTATGAAAAAAAACATATATTTATTTTACCACATACAATTTTTACTCGACCATAGCCAATACGATAGTGTAGTTACAACGACCATTATTATTATAACATACAATTCGATAGCTTAAAACCTATACAAACTCTTTCAGGCAACCTATTCTCGAACAAAGTTCCAAATTGCATTACCAACACAAGCATTAGGTACTAGTCTACCAGTACAACACAATGGCATAGACATTGCCTAAGACTGCATTGTTATCACATATTGTGCTGTTTGCCAATCAATTTGTGGAACTAGAACTGTACTAAGAAGTAACAGCTGCGCCTACAGCTAGAGTTTAGGTATAAATTGTGGAAGCGAGAAAGCACACTACACTACGAGTATGCTTTAGTAGATGCGTCTCGCTTCTATAACAGCATTAAAAATCATCAAAATTAAAAGACACAAACACGTTACTGACTCTAGTTGCGTGGTTCCAAAATGTCAATCTTACGGAAAACAACCGGAAAGAAACTTCATAAGTAAACAGTATTTTGAAAATAAATAAAAATAGATATAATTTATATTTTACTATCAAAATCAAAAGGTTTCTTCTCAGGCACTTTCAAAACGTTACTGACTCTAATTGCGCGTGTCCAAAATGTCATTCTTACAGAGAAGAACCGGCAAGAAGGTCCATGAATAGAAAAATACAATTTATATTTTGTTTTAATTTGCAAATTAGCAGAATGTAGACATGCAGCCTGCTTGCTGTTATTAAATTCGCCTTATACTTCGAAAATGGTCGTAGTACAGAAGTTGGGCAAAAATAAAAGTCAGGCTATTGTATCATTCTTATCATTTGTCCAGATTACCTAAGACTGCAATATTGTTTTATTGTTCAATTCTGTGTTTATTGTGAGATAAAATTGCGATAGTTAATTGTTAAAGCACTAATAAGTTATTATACAAAACGTAACAAAGCTAAAACCTTCCTGGATACAAGTACTAGTGTCTTTGATATCTTGAATAAAGCGAATTAGAAATACCTTTTATAAGTCATGAGAAAGGATTTTAACAGAAATGTTTATTCAAAAACTAGTACGAAGCAAATTTAAAAAAGAATCTTGACTAAAACATAAGTTTAATTGCAGTATCGAAAGGCAGTAAGAGATCCTTTAAGGAGTTTCTAACATATTATGCAAAATACGTTAGCGCATCCAGGATAGTCGTTTCACGCGGGTTGACGTGGTAATATATTACGGTATTTATTATTTTTTTTCCAAATATATCCGAGAGCGAGTAAGATATTAACTTATAATTAAAACTCAGTTAGATAATAATTTATTTATATAAGCTATTTAAACGGTTGGTTAAATTAAAATAATTTCGTACTTTTAATTTAACTTTACATAACTATAAGCTAAGTATTTTGAATTTTTGGTGCATTATGTAATTTAAACAGCCAATGACTTTCTTTTAATCATTTTAAATCCGCTTACACTAAAATTACTCGGAAATTCGCAAACGCCACATTTTACTTATCAACTCTAAAGGCACATAAATTATATTTTATTTTGCCGACAAAAGAGGTTAAATACATTTAAAAAAAGACTTAATTGATTACTTAAACATGGAATATCGACCAATGTTCCAAATACCAAATTTAAAAATAAATCCAAATAAAATAAATGTTCATTTCAAGACCATTATTTATGATCGGCCAATAAATATATTTTACTTTTAAAACGTATTACCAAATTCGCATACGATTTTGAAATTAGAACGTTTACCGATACGGCCATTTTGTTTCGAACAATATTGTTATTGCATTTAAATTTCTCGTGAACATGAAATTCCGTGTGTGAAACACATAACGTTCGTTTATTTAACAAACAGCTTTGTAATTGCTTAACTAATAGCGAATATACTTTGTTATTTAAGAAACATGCAATTTTACGTTTGTTTTAAGTCCTCATGCACCCATATTAAAAATGCATCTTATACAGGTAATATAAAATTCTCGTTTCACAATGTTAGTTACCGTACTCCTCCGTAACGGCTGGATAGGTTGTCTTAAAATTTTGCAAATACATTCAGTAGGTCTGAGAATCGGCTACTATCTATTTTTTATGGCTAGTTTTTTTCCTCGAACTAAGTCGTGGGCAACGGCAAATTTTAAAATAAATCTGTCATTAAAACGACTTTGAGGTTAACTACTTAAGTAGACTATTTATACCCATAAAAACAAGAAATTTAAGGACATAATATGCAATTAAATCAATGAAGACTTGAAGGTTACTGTTACTGGCCTTAGTTTAATTAGAGTAAATACAAATCTACAATTATCGTTGACAGCTTACAACTAATTACTCTTACAAAGCATTCGTATTGGATCTAGCTTTGACAATCAAGGTCAATGACCTCACAAATTATGATTAAAAGTTTCAAAGTCTTGTACCTAAATACCTTGACCGATATTCGATTAATAAAGTAAAAATATGAATCCTGCGCCGGATCTCTCTCAGGTCGTGTCTGATTGCCGTCCGGACGGCAATCAGACATAGTGTGCACCTGTGTTTGCGCACATGCTTATGCACTATAATATGTCCCGCATAGCTGGTTGGTGTCATAGTAACACTAGCCGCCCCGTGGCCATAATCGGTCCGGACATTATTATTGTGTAAACAACATAACTATTTCTAACTATTGATCCCCACATGGCACATATGTTCGCAACAAACGTGACTAAAGTTTCGAGAACTCTCCAAGTATTTGTACCCTTGCAACATGCGTCGAACCATTTTACTTAACGTCGATCATGAATGTGAAAGGAGGACGATACAGTTCATTGAAATATCAAGTAGGCTTCACACACATGTTTATGTACTAAGGAATATGTAAAAATGTATAGATGCACATGTTTGTATAGGAAACGGAATGATTTTGAATGTCTACGGACGGAGTTAATGTTAAAACGACGAGAGAAATATTCAAATGTTATCGTATCGCTTCGACTGCATTTTTTGCTTGCAGTGCGTTATAAAAAAGTACAAAATTATTAAAAACAAATGACAGAAATTAAGACTCTCCTTTTTGATTTCAACTCAAATTGATCAATAAATATGGAAGGTTACCGAAAACTTTGCTAACATTACAATTGGTTATCGACGAAGCAGTAAACAAACCAATTAGTTAATGTAACAACAATCGGAACATGTAAGAGTTTTTGTAAACATTATGGTTCACAAAAAATCAGTGGAACAATTAAATGCAGCGATAATTACGTTACCGCTGTAATTTCATAATTATGTAATGTAGAAGGGCTGTTAAGGATATCCGGGTTTAAATGTATGTAAATTACTTACAAACTATGCCATTCCGTTGCAAAACCTAAGTAAAGGATTTAAAAGTTGTGTATTCATTTGACTTCTCTTTTAAAATTATTAATTAGGTAGTATTTAATTGTTGACTCTTGAACTGATATTGAAATTTTTTTGCCAGGGCACGGAGTAGTACACCGAAGTTCTTTCGATTCCGATTGCTCTCTTTTTGCCGAGAATCACACAACCCAGAGCACTAGTCTACATTGATTATGGTGTGAACTTCTCGAACACGTCAATTTGTCACATCTATGTAATCCAGAGATAGGTAAAGGAATTAATCGAAACGGTTATCATCTTCAAGATTGATAGAAAAGGCCTAATCTATGAAGGCAGTGATATATTTGCGACCTATTCAATATTACAGTGACACTAGGTAGTATCATTAGGTGATATTTTAACATCATCTCATGGGAAGATTTACAAAAATACCAACAACCTATAATGATTACTGTAAGTTGTCACCCAGGAACTATTCCGCGTTACCAAATACCTTTCCGTACATACAAACAAGTTTACGTATTCAAATCAAGTAAATACCAACAAGCCAGTCACATAATTCTAAATCTATCTAGCAATAAACACCAATGAACAGACAGATAGAATTACTTTCACTATGTACTTACGTATAGTCAGTACAGTTGCGAGAAAAACATGTATGTATACTGGATTAAACAATTGAAGTTGTGTAGTTTTCTTTCAAATTAAACATTTTATGTTTAGTTTACAATATCAGGATAGGAACGTGTGGAAGAAAAGGACATGCTGCGCCGACCCTAAATAATAACTGGGAGAGAGGCAAGGGAATGATGATGATCAGGAATACCTACTCTATAACAGCTTTAGAAATTTCGCAAAATAAGAAATCTACTACAACTATTTGGTAGTGTACATATTTTGCTTGTGACTGTACGTTGGGTTAATAGTAGGCGCTTTACACCTATGCTTAAAGCCACTAAGAGGTAAGCAGAATTGATGATATGTTATTACATAACATATTATTTAGTGACATGAATAAGCTCAGACATTGATATTCTTGAAGGAAAATTCTGAAGCAAGGATACTCTCTTGAAAACGTTATTGACGTTTTGAAAATCGCCCTAGAACTAACATCTAAACTACTCAAAACCCTTTGACTAGTTATTCAAAGGTAAACTGATTTTGAAAACAGACAAAGTACCGAAGTTTTACAACAAATACATTAAGTAATATAAAAATTATGTGACAAACTATGACTGGTAACCATCCAGAAAATCTAAATCCGAGTTCTGTAACAACCAAGCTTAGGTATTCATACCAATCTATTGTAGGAGAGTCAACATGACTCATCTATGACGTCATCCCAGAAATACTTGAATCAACCCTTTTATTGGACAGCACATTATCTTAGGACAGATAGCTGTGTGAATTTTGAATACTTTATGCAGTTACATATCATTAAATACAAGTCAGAGACCTAAATATAAATTACATAAACGTTTTCATGAACTCTTTTGGGTAATGCTAGACTTACACTCAATTAATTCGGTAACAGTCACTAAGGTAGAGACAAATATATGCTACTTGATGGAGTTATACTGCGAAATTTAAAATGTTCTAGAAGTTTCCATAAGGGTAAAACGGGAACTAACTAAATCTATAAAAAGTCGTTATCAAGGTGTCGATTGCGAAAGAACGATGACTCACAAGTATTACAATTCAATGAGCTTTTACCATTAAAATTAAGATGTCAAATAACGAACGTTTCTAGTCAGATTCTTTTACTAATAAATGAAATGAAACACATTAAAAACTCTAGAAATAATATCAATTTTCAGTTTCTTCAAACAAAGTTATATAAAAGATTATTTTAAAATTAAAGATCATTTAAGTAACATTTCTATGTCACGATATCACAATATGGAATAACAAAAAGGCTCCGGTTATTGACCTCTTAATTTCTCAATCAAATACACCGCAAGCGAACTATCAATATCAAATCACACTTATTTTAAACTAAACATAAAATAAAACAATTGCCAATCACTTACCCAGACACAGAAACCCGGCGACGAGAATTAAACTCTTCATATTTTTTTATTTAATTTATTTTGAGGTAGTAAATATAAATATAGTCCCACGTTTAACTGTGTACGTGCGTTTCCTTTCGAAGGTTGCTCTGTATTGCGAGCGGGCGACCCATTGTGCCCGACGCAGACACAGCTTACCATACCACACGCGACAGTACACATTGCGACGAAAGTCAATGAAAGTTTTTTTTATTAACATTGACTGATGTTGAATATAGTGGATATCCTACTAATATAATAAACCTGAAAGTTTGTTAGTATGAATAGATGTTTGTTACTCTTTCACGCTCAAACGAGTAAATAAATATTGATGAAATTTGGTATGAAGTTAACTGACACTCTGATTTAACACAGAGGCTACTTTTTAACCGACTATGACAGAGACGGGTCATGTTTTTGCAGCTATAACCGATTTTTCGATATTAGCACGGACCTCAAACGGGCAAACCAATATTGTTGAAATTAGGTATGAAGTAACCTAACACTGAATTAACACAGAGGCTACTTTTTAACCGACAGTAACAGAGGGAGGTCATGTTTTTCAGCTAAAACCATCGTGTGCAGACGGAGTAGCGGGCAACAGCTAGTAGTAGATATTTTAGTATTTAATGCATTAGTTTCGGTTGTAAATAACTGTAATTATTTGTTTTATATTGACGTTTGTATGAATAATGATTGGAGGTTTTCGTGCAGCAAAATTGGTTATGCTGTTGCGAATTACTCGCTGTGAGCTTTGACAGATTAATTGACAGAGACATGTATGATAATTATACCCCTTATTATTCAAATTTTGAAATCTTAATTACAGCTTAGGTAAAATTTAAATGAGCATAGACAGAGATCTCTAATAAGTTATGTTATAAAAGGAAACGCCTTAGTCATTTTGTATTCGATAAAGAGAACAAACATATTCTAACAGCGCAGTGAAAAAGTTCATTGTAATAACAGCATTTAACTCATATTAGGAGGATTATTAGGGATTTAAATTCGTACAAACGTAATAAACATTAATGATTGCACCCTAAACTATCGCATGCGCTCTCATTATGGTGAGTGTATTAAGTCAAGAAAAGTCACGACTCTTACCTATAGCACTTATAGTGTCACATACAAAATTCCATACATACAATGCATGTATGTATGTACAGACACTGTCGAGGTCCACAGGCGATAGCCTCGGATATGCGACGTCATGGCCAATTTCATGGAATTAAGTGTCGTTTGGTTAATAATCAATGCGGAGCCTTTTTATATGATATTATATGCATTTATATGATACGTGTATCCTGGTGTTGGAATGTGTATTTATAATAGTGCATTGTTGTAGGTGACGATAGATTGTTAACGTGTTTGAAATTTGTAAAACATTTTCTGTAATCTGTCACTTATGTAAATAGAAAGGTGCTGTCTATAATCATGTTGACGTTCAAAAGTGTTACTTTGTAGCCTAATTTGAAATGACTTTTGATTTGAATCCACAGATAGCCAATTGGTGTAAATCACCACCAACGTGCGCGACCAACCTGCGCATACCAACGTGCACGACGTGTCGCGGGTTCGATCCTCGCGTAGGACAAGAATTTGTGAGATCCATAGATGCTTGTTTTGAGTCTGGATTTATTTTTGAATTTAATATCACTTAAAACCTCTCGTGACACAGGAATTCAATTCGTTTAATAAAAAAAACATGATTAATAGAAGACATATTATTTTAGACGACAAACGGGACTTATTCGCGATATGATGGTGGACATCAGTCCACCCGTGACCACGGTGGGTGCAACTCGATCGAAACGTCGGGAGAAAAGAAATATCGTTCTAAATCGCGATATAGAACGATATTCACGGGTCACGGGTGGACTGATGTCCACCATCATATCGCGAATAAGTCCCGTTTGTCGTCTAAAATATGTGTACAAGTCGCAAAAGTTTAAAACCGTTAAGAAGACATAAATTCGTTCTATGCACCGACTAAATATAGTTTTTATTCTATTTACTAATTAAAATTCTGATATGTTTTTGTTTCTGTACCTACCATTAAAATGACTTTAAAGTTTAATAATCTATTACCGTAGATAATGCATTAAATTAAAATCCAAGCATAAGAAAATGCAGGATAAAATATTAGGAGAGATAAGGAAACGTCGGTCCATGCTAGCTCAAAAAATAGTTATGTGTATAGAAGATATCTAAAAGTTTTAATAGATAGTCTTAATAAAAGATACCTCAATATTTCTATATCATTTTATTTATAGGATTACGCGAAACCAACGACATTTGCAAACTAGCATTAAAATCTATTTTTAGCTACAAAACTTTCCTAAAATTTTAATGATACGACCGCATAACCTTTACTGCGATGTGGAAATGTTAGACAAATGCGGACTTTGTATAAATGATTGCCGTATCTTTCAATAACTGAAGAAATTACGTAGGTTCCTAACATTTCTACAATAAACTATGAGCGTCAATAGAATATACTCAAATAAGACTCAAATGTATGGAAATGACATTTCGTTTTAATAAATCACGTGACTTATACCTGTCATTAACAAACTCTGAAGGGTTGGTGTTCACGTAGTTTCTTTTTCTTTTTAAGCCGGCGCCATGCTGAGGGTTTTTAACTTTTAGCCTTTTAGCTCCCAGGGAGTTCTACATACCGTTCTAAGTTAGTGGGGATGCGTAATCCATTTTCCCCCAGCGACAAGACATTGTGGCAATATTAGAATAATCATCATTCCCCTGCCCTTATCCCAATTTTTACTTGGGGTCGGCGCAACACGTCTTTTAGACATGTTGCTTAAAGTTTTGGCTATAGTTTTATAGTCGGCCGCCTGCCTGACACTAACCCTCTTTGGGAATGCGATTGTTGGTTGCTTACCCGCCACCATTCGGGTGACCCAAGGTGCTTGGTACAGTGCACTGGGTCTTAAGGTCCATTAGTCGCCTTTTACGACACCCAATGGAGGATATGGGGTGGTGCTATTCTTTATCTCCGGACACCACACGGACAGGCAATATTAGTTAGAATAATATTTCGAAAATATTAAAACAAGGTCGATAAACTTGAATTACTTCTCTACAAATAGCTGTAAATTAATCATACATATTCAAACATGGTCATACATAGGAAGTCTAGTTATTATTATGCGATATATATGTATGTTTTATAGAGCGAGGTCACTCTAGGTCACCGACGCACGACCCCGAACAGTCATTCATATCGGCAAAAGCTTGTCACCTTTTATATGTAACTGTAAATCACTTTTCTTACTCACCTCAACATATATAGAAGAATGCAAGACGTAGAGGTCAGAAATAATGTATTTATTGTTCAACAGCTTCTGTGTGTAATAAATCTCAATCTTATTATGGGACACAAGCTTTTTCTGCGGCTACATCCGCGTAATTGTCGGTTATAGTTGCGAAACATTAGTAATGGTTTATTATACTAAACTAGGATGTTTTTTTAAATTATAATACACATAATTGTATTATCTACCTTTTTCACAGTAATTTAGTTTTAAGACCAATAAAAGCAAGAGCCATCAATCTTAACGATATTGTTCAGCCAAAGATAGCACCAAAAAGTTTTATCGTTTTACAAATTTATATTTATACTCCATACATATTTACAGATGCAAAAAGGAATGTTAATCTTTATTATCTTGCTTTCGAAGGCTATACCATGTTACCTACGAGACATTACATTTTATTGCTAATTAAGTATTAAATGCTACCATTTATGTCTGCGTGCATTTTCGTCTGACAGCGAAAACATTGAGGCGAAATTATCTGTGTAATCACAATGTCATAATTTATATGAGTATTGGTAGTATGTTTTGTTAAAGTTCCATCTTTAATGGGCTTGTTTTCTCGATATATTAACACGAGATTAATATATTTGTTTTTGGTTGTCTTATGGTCTGTTTCTTTTAATTCACGGGATAACTTCAAAGGAAGAAACCCGATTTTAAAGGTTTACACGGGGACGCAAACCCGACATGCAAAGGCTTTGTTCAGAACTTTAATCTAAAATTGTGATGGGGCAACCACGGCTACCGCGGACAAACGCAAAGAGCATATATAGAGTCGATTTAAAAAAACCTCCTCCTTTTTGAAGTCCTGTGAAAAAAACCTAAAAATAAATATCTATGGAATCAAGGTTAGGCAACAAAAATCTATCTATCTATCTATAATCTATCTATAAAAAAGAGCCTTAATCACTTAATATTCTAATAGCACTAATTTCATTACTTCTGAATTTTCAATGTTATTATACACTATTATAGCGTATAATAAAAACAAAACTATTTGGAGAAATAGGAAATGGCCGTGTTTAATATGAAGGTCAAACCGTTGCACTAAATACCTGCAGTTGCGTATCTGTGCTACTGCGGCCATTTAATTTATTTTACATACATAATTACTATTTGGTTAAGCACTTGGATTAATCTGTAATTATATGGTATTTAATTTATGAGTGGTGGTTCCGTTTTGTAATGTAATGACATCAAGTAGATTTTTTTTTATTTATAAATGGCAACCTGCAAATTGTTTAAGCAATAGTCGAAATAGGTCGAAGAAATACTGATAATACGACAATCAGGTTTATACAGCTACAAGGATCTTTTGGCATATGGCCGGAATTGGAACTAATACCGTCATATATGAAAAACTTTGATAGGCAGTTAAGTTGACTCTTGTTGCGAGTATGCACACCAACGACCTTATGTTAATGTTAGCCAAAGATTTTTGCAGCTCTATAACATTCATGCTGTCTCTGATATAAGGCCGTCTTACCTCTATCATTTATAGTCTTCTAGTTCTCTATACTTTATAGTCAGTGTCCGATTAAATAGACAGTTTTTAATGGAATAAAAACTCATTTAAAGGCTACTGTGATATATTTACTTAATACTTACTTTAACCTAAGCTCAACCTTTTTAGTTTCATCGATAACTATATAAGCTAACTTGAATAAGCATTAGTAATTCCTCCAGTTTCTTGCATCATCAACAAATTTCTTGTACTGCAAACGCATTGTTTTTGCGACAAACCACGTTGATTGTCTCTTGTTTTCTAGCGCCCTACTAAGGACGTAATCTCGCTTATATAACACTTTCCTTCACTCATTATTATAGCTAACTATAGTAACTATAACTATTGTAATGGTTTCCCTTAACTGTCTGGTTTCAAACACTTTCGTTTTCGTACTTACTGAGTATGAACTATGGAACGCGGCCTCGCTTGAAGAATAAAACGAGTTATTCTCATTCAAGGTTTTAAGTTCAAATGAAACATTCTTTTGAAATACATTCACTGTTTAAAGTTTTTATTAATATTAGTGTTGGGTATTTGAGTCATTGTTGAGTAGGATTTTCCTGGGTAATTTTGTACCTGCGTATGAAAAAATACATAATAATAATTAGGTATACCAGCACTATACACGACACAGACAAGACACATTTGGAGAAGAAATTACTTTAAGAAAAAAGAAAAAAATCGTTGGCACGACGACTTTAGTGTCAATTAAATATGACTTAAAATTAAAAGAACTATTTACCAAATTTTCTTTTGAGCAAAAGTACCTAAACTTATTTCATTTTCGCCCAAAAACTTTCGAAGTTTCAACAGGCAGTTATCAATTATTGTGCCATTTTGTACTCATAATTACACTAGGTTCAATACCCTTGAAATTCAATATGACATGCCTCTGAAGGATAAAACTGTCACGAGTAATACAATTACTCAATCAAAAACTCAATGACCTAAACATTTGACATAAACTTTCAACTGTCAACGACATTATACAATAGAAACGTCTGTAACGTATCGATCTAATTCAAGTGATAAGCGTTAAGCAACATTAGCACAACAATTATAGTTGAGTAACGGAATGCTTTGAAACTGGTCTAGGAATGAACTAAAACCTAGTACTACCTCTAAAAGTAATATCATCGCCATTGTGGAAGCGGGATAGCGCGCTACAGAACATAGAGTGGCATCTCTTTCTCACAACTGTCATAGTGTCAGTTCATGAGATGGTGGTATGAACTAGACTCGGTACGCGTCGCGTGTTTTCACGATTGATTTAAGGCTCGCATACGTGATGTTTGTGTCACGATATTGAAGAAAGGAGTTTGCTAACGACTTGTAATAAAGGATTAGGTGTTTGATATGTTAAATTGATATTAAACGATTGTTTTTTCAGTGGTAATTTTGACGCTGGGCAAATTTAGAACTACAATACGTTGAGTGATTTCTATGCTCCTCAACAGTGTAGTATCACAACACGTGGGCAAAATTATTTTAAAGGATGTACTGGATAGTATACTCCCAGGAATATTTCATACATTCCTAAAGGCCTAACATGACTCACAGCTTTAAAAAATTGTCACGAGAAATAGACAAACTATTTGATTCGATGCACCTTACGTGACTATACCGTCACAAGTCCTCAACATGTTACAGACAATTTGCGAGCACAGTATGTTGTTATTTCAAGGTTCCATTGTAAGATGCAGTGTAGGTTTTCATTGTAATTGGACACTGAATTAAATTGGGAGGATATTTTGTCAAGCATGCCATTCACCCATCGTTAAACGAGTCTCAAAGATCGTGTTACATGGATTTCCTGCCTATAGTACCTGCGTAAAGTTATTTTAGGCATACTTTTTAATTTTCAAGGCTTCAGACTGAAGATATGATGTTGTTGAGGTCTTTAATTTAATTTTTGAATTGCGATATAATTTTCTCGTTGTAGGTTCCCAGAAATTTTAACGATGGTAAAAATCAATCAAATGTTTCAAAATAACATTTAGTTTCACGTTATTTAGACCTGTTGTATTCGAAATTTCGAAGGGTTTGATCAGTCTTAGCACTTTTTAAAATGACTGATATCTAACTAACCAATATGCAATTTAAAACAAGCAAATTAATATTACAACTAAAAAAAACAAAATCATAAAAAAATTGCTTTATCGCAAACAAGATACTCTTTTACCCTCTTTAAAGAATTATTAAAAAATGTTATTTACAAAGCGGAGGCACAATATCCTCTCTTATGAAAGAGGCCTTATAGGCGACGACCACGATGACTGGTTGTCAAAGGAGGCTTGCATCACGCAGGTAGGATAATTGAACCGTGTTGTAACGCGCAATGATCAGGCTGTTTACTGTACACTGCGAACATTCCGGATAAAACTTATATACAATGATAGTTAGTTACTCCTAAGTCGGTTTTGTTGTTATCAGCTTAAGTAGATACCTGGTTACCTAAATTATACTATAGGGATTCATCGTCATTTCGTTTTTTAATCCCCGACGCAAAAAGAGGGGTGTTATAAGTTTGACGTGTCTGTCTGTGTATCTGTTGTCTGTGGCATCATAACTCCCGAACGGATGCAGTGTTTCCAATTTAGCTTTTTTTTAATAAGCAAGTATGTCCGCATATTACATACAATGTAATATGTGGACGCATTTGCTTATTTTTACATCGTCAAAAGGTTGAAATAAAACTATAACTAAGCGCTATTCTGAGCATTAAGAGAAAACACTTAAACTTAGTTTAATAAATCAAATTTAGTTTCATAAAGTCGCCAGATAGCAGAACTACCAATTTTAGGAATATACTTGGATTTGGCAGCCGAAACCACATAACCAATCTATAATGTTCGAACAGCTCAATAACTAATTGAATCAATAAACCTGCAACCAAAATACCTGACCATCACTATTCCAATTAATAAGTCCTAACTTAGATCATAGATGCGATAACTAGTTAGTACGAAAGTGTTTTAGTACATTAATTATAATTAGCCTCAATTACTCGGTTTTGCGTCAAAATATTCACAGTCCAAAGCAACTGAACTGGTTTCTAAATTCAGTTTCATCATTGGAAAGTTTGACCTTTGTGGCACATTGATACAACACTTCATGCTAGGCCTATGTAACTAAACTGAAGTAATTTTAAGTCATTTTATAAATTAGCATTTTTAATATACATAAAATATGATTATGAATGTTGATGGATGGAGAGGACGGGGAAGGCTAAAGAAAAGATGGATGGACTGTGTGAGGAACGATATGGATATAAATGAAAAAGGAGTAAATGGTAGTGTGACGTCTGATAGAGTAGAATGGAAGAAAAAAAACGTGTTGCGCCGACCCCAAGTAAAATGGGATAAGGGCAGGAAGATGATGATGATAATATACATAAAACATGAAATGTAATTTTTGTTATGTACTCGAGCTGATTTTCTTATTTTTGTCGTTCATCAAAGCGTAAGCGGTCGTTCCTTTACATTTTTATTTATTCTGAACTTATAATAACTGATAAATTTGACATTTATATAGGTACACAAATGTGTGTGTGTACTGACTCATTATCCGTTTTTGACAACCTCATAGATGGGTAGAGCATGCAATGGGCTTGTATTTGATTTTGTTTTATTGAACATTGAATTGAGATCTAGACATAGAGAATACACGTTATATTACATCAAATCCTTGTTGGTATATTTACGCTTAGAGGCATGCAAAGATACTCATCGGCGTGTTGAAATTCAGAACATCAATCATCTTTATGATTGGACTAAACTGCACGGTTCCTTTCTAAATTAATATACATTCATCAAAACTATAAATCAGTGAATGTTTAATATTAAAATCAATGAAGCTATTCATGCTGAAATGTTAACATACTTATACATTAGGTTTATTGATCATTTAACATTATGAACTTACTATAATAATAAACAAGTTGTTGGCAATTTTATTCGACTATTGTATTTATTTAATGCCACACTTTTTCAACAATTTTTTTTTTTAATATAATAGATTATGGCGTTCATCTAAAAGATGGATTGAGAAATCGCAGAATCGATTCTCACACAATACCTTCTTATTTATGTCCCTCGCATCAAATATAAGATCTTTTTTAGACAGGGATTAGCAATTAGCACGGGTCATATTTTACGATCAGGGAAAAAGGTTTAAGGAATATGATTTTAGAGGATTGTTGTGATATCAGAGGGATGTGTGAAAGATTTTATTTGCCGACTGTGCTAAATTTATTTTTAGAATTATATAAGCTAACTTTACTGACATCAAAATGATGTAAAACAACGCTTTTTTGAGTTAATACAAGCGCAGATAACGGTAAAATTCAGTTTACAGAAACAAGAAAATTGTAGAGCTTAGCTTTTTTATTAATAGACTTCCTAATTTTAATACCCCAAGTTACTGCAATTATATTAAATCTCTTTAGAGATGGCTATTAAAGATACCGTCGTAATGTTTTGCTTTTGTTTCTTACATTTGTAATTCAAATGTACTGAACTGTATTCTATTCTAAACACATCCACTTTCTATTTTGAACTGTTCGTTGTTGGTGCTGGATTTTATTTGAAATTTTTTTGTTAGTGTTTTTTAACATGAGATGCATTTTGAAAAGTGTTTTGGCTTCGCTTTTTGTATATTTGATAACTTGATAAATGGTACATGTTTTGTGGTAAAACGTAAAATCATTCCAGATTACGTTACGTTTTTATAAAAGGTACATTCAATATTATTATTAACGGAAATTACTTTATTAATAAATATTGAATAAAAACACAATTGATTTTATTGTTTAGTAAGTTAATTGAAACATAGCGGTACGACATAAAACGCTTACCGTGCATAACAATATAGAGCTGGTTTGAGTTGACGTAAGATAAGGAATTGTGATAGGATTTTGAGGATACTTTTACCCAATAGTGGGACTCCATAGGCGAGAAAAAAGAAGATATAAGCATTATTTTGTAATAAAATAATAACTTTTCACATATCTGACTTTTTTTAATTTCAGTACCCAATTTTAGCCGATTAAACAAACACGTAGAATAATTCAAGCTAGTAAGTTACGAGTTCGGCAGACATTTGGCAAGTCTAAGTCAGCGCTAGGCAACAAAGTATCCAGCACACACTTACACAACTCGCCTGTTGCCTCACAACAATTTGCTACACTTACACGTTTAGATAAATAACTAATAGCACTTGTAAAATAAAAGCTGTGCCTGTCACGGCACTCGTGAATTTCATAACAATCGATTTTGATTCTGTAGAGCAATTTGGCTTTTGTTTTTTTTTTTTCATTTTGTATTTTTGACTGCTACAGAAATATCAGGGTTCTTGAATTTGTTGCCTAACCTTCAGGAGCAAATAGAGAGCCAGAGATTGTTTTTTAATTCGCTGTAAAGAATAATCTGCACTTAAAGTTTAAATGGTAGTTGCACGAAACCGTATTTTTTTAGGATTATTTCTCTGTAATTCGTAAGTAATGATTTTCTGAAGAAACAACGATGAAGAAAATACCGTTGTTAAACCACAATCAACGGCTCAAAATACCCGAGCTGTCGTTTATAAATCTTTACGTGTGTTAACATAAAAAATATCGCAAAGTGAAACGAAATAAAATAAATTCTTATTTAAGTAGCCGTGATTGGAAAGCCCACAGCTTAATGAAATACCAAGGAGGTTTAAATATATTGGTTGCTAAGGTCCTAAGGCCCTTCTCCAAAGGAATTCCAAAAAGTAAATAAGATTTACTTTTAACACAAGATATTGTCACACGGATTCGCGAACAGATAAATTATAATTAAAGATCGATATTTTTATTTTACTTGTATTACTTTAAAAGGAATTGAAGAATTATTTCCTGATAAACACGCATGCCAATTTAAATGTAGCCTTTATACGTAATTTATTTTGAGTATACAAATATTTATTTTGCACACCTTAAATTGTACAGAAATTGCCGTAGGCTAAAACTGTAAAACGTAATGTATCTCCGAGACTCTTGATATTTTCCATGTGATAAGTTTTATATCATCGGAAAATTTTATATCAAGACTAGCTGACGCGTGTCTTCATCCTCGTGAACATTTGACTAAACCTAACTTAATTACTTTACACTTAAATCACTCCAGACTTAATCTCTTTTCATTTCATGACTTTCAATGAAGAATAACTAAAAAACGGCAGTTATTCAGACTAGGTATAAACCAAAAATTAAAATTATATTTATATCGCTATTTCTCCTTAAACACAAATAACTACAGAAAAAAAAACAAAAGAAACTCTACATTTTTATCTCTGTATAAAACAAAAGAAAGCCAGCACAATAGTTATTTAAAATAGAAATAAACTCATTGTACACGCTCGTTAATAACAGTCTAGATATGTATCTAAAATACATTATGTCTTAATAACTGTTCAGATACAGGAGATAAATAATGCGAAATCGTGATACTGGTATTAAAATCTCATTTGGACAGCCTGTTGTAAAGTTTCTATCCATTGATAAAGTTCTTAGAGTTTGGTGTATGTACATTTCGGCTTGAGCCAAAAACCTAGTTGCCAAAATTTATGATCATGATGGATTACGCTTCTCTTAGCACGGTCCTGTTTAATATAGACAATTTGTATTCTACAGTGTCCGAAATCCACTTTCGTATCCGAAACTATTCCAAACCTACTTTTGAATTTCTCTGTAGGAGTACTTTGACTAGGATGATTGGTTGACTGGTAGAGAATGCCTCAAGCATCCACCATTGTATATTATTTGTATAAGAACCAATAAAATATATAAGATCCAGACAAGAAAACTGCGAACGCACAAGCCCCTTAGAGCAAGACTATTAAACCGAGAAGCAGCTCTACAATGTATATAGCGGTGTCTCATTTCCACAACTGCTAAAGTGTTACTTTAAGATGTGGTGGTAGGCAGGTAAACATTATAATTACAAAGTTAATCTCATTTTAAGAAAGTACTCACTAAAAAGATTCTGCTTTCAACTCTCTCATTATTGATAAGATTAATGATATAGCTTATCAATTACAAGGGTTCCGACATAACAAAACACTTAAAAGTGAAGTTAAAAGTACTTTTATTTACTTTATTGGGACGAAATCGAAAGTTATATTTATGTGAAATAAACATTTCTGTTAATTATATAATTTAATCTCAAACCTCAGTTTTACCTTAGAAGGCTATACGGTCACTAATCGAGAACGCCGAAATCACAGTCTAAAACTGGATACAGTAAACACTCAGCTAAAAGCTCTGAAGAAGTACGAAGCTAATAATATAAATAATAGAATGTATTGTAGAATGTAATGTTGAGACAAATAGGTTTTATTTTGTGAACAACTCCCGCACTAAGGAGTTTAATCCTTGTATCGCGGGGGGTTTCACAGACATTCAATTCACATGCACAGAGACACCTAGACTTAAAACAAGCATTTGTGGAACGCACAAATTCTAAATTACAAATAAGCGGGGATCGAGCCCGCGACACTTCGCGCATAGTTGTAATTGGCGTGGTGACCTATGCCACTCAGCTATCCGTGCATACAAAATTATTTATGTGCTATTTAAAAATATTATAGTAGATAGCTTAATCATCGTAATCATCAGCCTTTTTGGCGTTGCCTAGACAATCACAAGATTTGTTTTCGACGTTTGACTATAATTTAACTAGTGAGTAATTATTTAAACATCATTGTTTATAACATACCAAATAGTATCAACTAACAAAGTGTAGATATTTGTCATAACTTTCTATAAGATAATGACGTTTAAATAAGTGAATAATTTATTATTTTGTAACTGGAAAATTAGCCAATTATAAAATTTCTTGCCTTGCAAATATTGGCGATAGTTACTTAAAGGTCGTGTAAATGTCATATGACAGTCAAATGTTACGAGAGACACGCATGTCAAATGCCAAGCGAGCGATCTTAGCATGGGAATATTGTAAATTTATGAGCAAGGAAACTTCCACTATGTCTTAAAATAAGACTTGCATTTGTGGGAAAGAGACGCCGCTCTATCTTGTAGAGCGTTCTCTCACTTGGTGATAGTTGTTTTCAGTTGCGTGTGGTAGTAAGCCCACTACCCCACTCAATAAATTTGTAAGACGCAGTTGGTGCATATATTTGTAATACATTGATTCTCATTGAAAATGTTGGGTAAAGTATCTGTGATCCTACCTAGCTACATGCTTATTTATGAGTAAATTAGGCTCTTATTATGATAATGTCTCTATTTGTACATGATCGTGTTGAGTAGCATAACTCAGCATTGTTACAAGCATTCGTAGATTTGCCAATGTATTTTGATTACATTGTCGACTCTACAAATGTTAGCTGACTCTACGAATTCGAAAACTCTACGAAAACTTATAATAGCAGACATATCAGTTTTACATTATTAATTATCTCTTGTCAAACAATCATATTTTCAAAAGTATTTGTAACTTTGTAAGTAAAGTTTTTTCTTATAACATCAACGTAGCATCAAAGCGGTGATTGATCAAGTTCTTCTGTATCGTATTACATTCTGCCCAATTTTGTCCAAGTAAGAAACCTTCACCTTCATTGGGGTCCTTTGCAAGGGTTTGTGTATGAAACTGAAGGACGGCAGAAAACTACCTTCAAATCAAAAGTACGAGTACCATAACTATTCACAGATACAAGAAAGACTATAAAAACTATCTTGCACATGTAAATAATATTTATTTTTGGTTAGCAGAAGTAGAGAAAGAAGGTCCTTTCGTCTTATTTAATATCATCATTAGTAACTTACATTATGAAGACTATTTTTGATAAGCGAATTCACGTGTGAGGTAAATAAAATACAAAGTATCGTTTATCTTAAAATGTATTTAACTTATTAAGTCTTACAATACAACTACATTAAAGTATCACTAGGGAGGCTTAAGACCTGGCTTTGGGTGCGGGCGCGGCTTCCTCGGAGTCCTTGTACCAGTCCTCGCTGTAAACAAACAAAAATTGGTAAATTTATTGGATGATGTAAATTTAGAGCGAGATAGACGAACAAAAACAATCAACAATGCAAAATAATGCAACAAAAAGATAACTACTCCTTTTTTACGTTACTTAAAAAACATGTTACAGGATCAAATAAGGTTTCATTATTTCTTTCTTGGAATTATCCATTAGAGGAAGTAAGTAGACGTATATTTCAGTTTTGTAAGTCTCGATAAACGAAAATGCCTTAATAAGGCTTATAGGAAACTCTACATTATCTATTTAACTTGATAGAAGCTCAACTAATATAAGACACTTGTACTCACCATCCGCGCACGTTCTCAGGGGCATCACACCTCTGGGACTCCTCGTTGTAGACCTCACCAGCCTGGCAGCCAAGGTCACGAGGCTCCACGCCGTTCAGGCACACGTAGAAACGCTGGCAGTCGTTGGGGTGGGGGAACTTGGGGTGGGCGACAGCCTGACCCTGGGCATCGACCTGCTGCTGGGCGGGGCACTCGAAACCGTCCTTGGTCTTCTCTGGAAGTTGGGAGAGAGGGTTAAAATTATGTTTTGTGATTTAAGTAGAGTTAAGTTTATTGAAATTGCTACAATTATGGAGACTTTTTTGATAGGATGTTGCTTATCTTTTTACAGTCATTCTGTACGTAATTGACGACTTTTTAAAACACTGTGTTAATTGCTTTATCGAATGAAAAACTTTGTAAAGTCTATTTTCAAAATAACGTATAGGACCAAATTGTTATTTTTTAAGATAATTTGAGTAATCCAAATAATACACCATTCACCTCAAAGTTTTTTTGTTACGTCTAAATAAATTCTCACAACATTTTTCAACAGAATTTCCATCGTGTAAATTTTTAAAATATTTTCACAGTTTTCCAGAGGAAGTCTTTAAGTTTACTCACTTTCTTGGGCCTGGCATCCCTGTCTGCCAGCAGAGTCGGGCCACACGCAGGTGCCGGAGTACTCGTCGAAGTGGAGACCAGCGGTGCACTTGACCTCAATGGACTCGCCCTCAATGCAGTTGAAGAAGATGTTGCAGACAGAGGGGTCGGGGTGGGCGAAGAAACCGTTGCGGCGGGGGCACTGGGCGGTAGGCTTGGCAGGTTCTAGAAGGTAAGGAGATGTTTTTAGTATAACAGTTGTTACATGTAAAATAGTGTTGGATTGTTTAAAAGACCTACTATCACCTCATGAGGTAAGACTGTTGCAGATATGGGAGAAAGAGTGAGAACTCTATGCCATGTAGAGCGCCGTCTCGCTTTCACAACTCCAATAGTCTGATATTAAGGTGTGATGGTAGGTCACCAGTACATTCGTATGTTTAAATAACTGTATAATAATGTATTGTAAATTATGAAAGCCTAAAAAAACCCACTATGTTCCTTCTAGAGCCCTTTGGGTGCCAGGGAAAAAGACTTGTATTTTAGGTTTCGGAACCTTGAATAAAGAAATTCAGTATAATCTGTGTGGACAAAAGATGGTAATTAATGTTTAATAACCTTAACCTCAGATAGTTAACATACTTTTTCGCTAAATAACTGCAAGTTATCCAAAGAATTCCTTGAAGGTTAAGCAAGATTTAAGTTATTTTAATTTAAGATCTAAATCTAGAATGCGAATCATAATGACTGGCCATCAAATAGCGAATAAATAATTAATTAATATAAATTTTAACCCTCGAATTATACTTGCATTAATAAATAAACAATAAAACACTCATGAATTGCAAAGCCCAATAAAGACTTATTTAAAAGTTACTTTATTCTTGTGACCTATTGCATTTAATATCATCATCGCATACAAAAAGGTTGCCTGAAACCTGCCAATGTAAACCACTTTTGGAATCCGAATATTTTATGGCAGTCGATATTTTTGTCTTCAGACGTAAAAAACAGTCACTAAAAAATGTCCATGAACACTCCCAATCTTTCAAGACATTTTATTCACCCAACAAAATGCAATTAACTAACATTTGGGATACAAAATACCTTTTAAACAGAAAAACAATTGAAGATATTATAGACACCAATATTACAAACGTCGTTAAACATTACAGCTGTTGGTAAATCAGACTTAGTTCAACCACTTTCGTTACTGATCGTACGAAAGGCCTTGAATACGTATAACCTAGGAAACGACAATTCCATTGATCAGGAAGTCGATTTATTTTCGTCTTTCACTGAGTTATGCCCTGTTATACGTACCTAGGTACATTTTATAGCTATGTAATTGTTATAAGCGCCCATTATTTAGTATCTGCGTTAGTTCCGGACACGTAATAGACTTTGTAGTTTACTTAGTGTCCGGTAGGAACATAAATTAGATTTGTCTGAGGCTGCAATAATAGTGACTCAAAGGCTGGTTAACACGTGCCGTTGGTGAATAAGAGATATACAATGCTATTGGAGACAAATTTTGATACAGTTTAGAGCAATACACAAAACGTTTTCTTGTTTCATTTTTTGTATATTTTATTAACGTTTTCGATTCCTCTATAGCTTACAGTTAAAAGCATGTTTTATTATATTTTTCTATAAATTAACTTTTACGTTACCCCTTTTACTAAAGTTTACTGTGACAGAAACACTGTTAATAATGACTGTCAACATTTTTTTTATAATTTTTAAAAATGATTACGAATAATATCACACAATATATTATTATGAAAGTACACACAGTTCTATGAATCGATCAGACAGTTCGTACGTGTTAAAATACTACATTCTGATGCACATAGCCCCATAAAGCACACGACACTCGACTCAAAATTCGAGTCACGAACTTTAGTCTTGCATTCCATACATTCTACTGAACCTTTGTAGTAAGTTCGTGTCTATTTATAACACTTTACACGAAATACCAATGAATAACATTAGCTATGAGACAGCAATAGAAGGCATTTTGAAGTATATTTTTACCACAAGTCAAAAGAGAGCTAAAAACCTAAGCGTATTTTGTTAACTGATTTACTTTTTCAAAAAGCACCTTTTTTTAACATATGCGCCTATCTCTGAAAGGTTTTATAGGTTATTTTACTCAAAATGATCTAATTGTTAAGATATTTATTTTAATTTGCAAAGAATAAAAACTCAAGAGTGATTTTAATTTTCAATAACGAAAAAAATAACATCCAATCATCCAACACTTCACACAAATTACTCGACAGTTTACGAAACTCGACTTCAATAGCTTGAATGCGCACATTATTAAAGTCTAGAAATGTCTACCGGTTGGCCTAGAAAGTCAGCTGCGTGTCGCCAGCCCACTCGGTCAAAGGTAGACAGGATACCTTCACTTCATGAGAATGTAAGTGACCTCAGAATGACATTTGATCTAACTACATGTTGTGTTGGCCAGTAGTTTTCCTCTTAGCTCATGTGCAATTCTATTCCGAGAATTTTTAGATAGGTTGTTTTTTGTAGCTGTAGTAGTGGAACAGAACTCGTCATCAGACTTAAAAAACTTTATTATTCTTCTATGGATCCTATTTTACAATTCCTATAAATTGGTACGACAAAAAATCAGCACAAGATCTCTAGCTTAAACATAAAACCATGACGCTGTAGGTGTTTTGGCCAATCCACTTAGCTTTCCTGGAATCTCTTTTTGCGATTGTGATTGATTGCTATCTGACGTAGTTACTATTCAGACACAAACGCCTCTCTTCAAAAATATTCATCAAGCTAGTAACGTAACATAAACAGTTTAATCAGTAGCATCATCAAGTCCTAAGTCGTGTCACATTTAGAAATCGTTCAAGATACTATTGTAACTGGCCAGCAAAAACAACAGAACATCAACTTACGGAGTTCAGTCCTGTCACCACAGTCTACATTGAAGGGCTGGTCGCACTTGTTGATCTTCCTGATGGTGGGGTCGAAGACCAGGCCGTCGGGGCACAGCTTGGTGGTGGCCACGCCGTCCACGCACTCGTAGAACTTGTCGCACTGGACAGAGTCCTCGTATTGACCGTCCTTGTTGGGACATTTGAATTGGGCACCTGAGAAAGAAAAAGTAAGGTTAATTTATGATAGAAATAAAGCAGTGGAGGTTTTTTATTTTATTTTGTGAAATGACTCCGCACTGAAAGTTTTAATCCTTGTGTTGTGGGTTTCACAGACATTCAATTCACATCTACAAAATATGGTGTTTGGGATAGCCTTTGTCGAGAAGCATGTTTCCTCTAGGCTAAGAATATCCTCGAGATTCTCATCGTGAAAATAATGATAATGTGTGATAAAACGTTATCACACATCATTTTCAAAAATGATGAAAATGATGTGTGATAAAACGTTACTAACGAAAATATTCATAAACAGCCAAAATTTACAAAAAGACGTCTTCAAGCACACATGGCACCTAAATCCATAAATCAAATTACAAAACACTTTTTTTTGTAAGACATTTTAATTAACAATTACAAACGGTATTGCTTACTTGACCCAGAACAATTAAGCGTACTTTTTAACTCAGGGTAATAAATTTTACCGTCCAATTAAATTAGTTATGGTACATTTAATCCGTGACTCGAAGTTTTCGAAGCAGGTTGTACCAAAATTGGACCGGTTGATCGGTGAAAGCGTATTTAGGTAAATACGCTTGTTTTTTTCCGTTCGCCGGAGATAGATCGAGTTCTTGCATAAGTGTGTTATATAAGGCGACACACATTTGGTACTCGTCAGCTGTCAATATATTACGATAGTCTTGTGATTGGTCGCTTGTTGTGCAAATCTTTTTTGCTCGGTCGAGCGTTTCTTTGGGCTGTTATTATGATGAAACCATAACGTTTCTATGTATTTAGTTTTGTTATAAATGTATTTTAAACTCGATTCGTATTAAAAAAAAAGTTGAATCTAGACAAAGTATTGATAGAATATAGAGATAGTTTCATTAAATCGGATTAAAGATGGTTTATGACTAAATTTTATTTTTTTCTTTTGCACTTATTGAAGACAGAACAACTACAATAACATAGGTAAAGACACAGCGAAAACAGTCACGTTTTTATAAGTCTATCATCAAATCACTTTATTAGCCTAAAATGTATTCAGTGACATTTTTAGAACAGTAACCAATCAACAATTCAAATTAGTCGTAATTGTCAAGGCCGCCAAATTAACATAATCAGTTATTCAAAACATTAATAACCAATTTCGCGTATCCGAGTCCTTTTTAAGGAAAATGTTTATTAATTGTGTTTATTTTAACATATATTTAGATCACATTTCGCAAGCTTTTATGTCAATTAATTTGAATTGTTTCTAGGTTAAACATTGAATACTGTTTTAGATTCAAGGTTTTTGTTTATAATACCTATTATTTATTTGTTTAATAATTAATTGCTTATTGTGACACTATCATAGGTTATATTTTTAGTCATGTTTTTTTAGTACGATGTTTTTGTTTGTCACCCGTATTTTACCTACACAATGCAAAAATCACATCGAAACATGAATCTTTGAATTTTACTTCATCTTTTATCCTATACAACTGCTAACCTACACAACAATTGCTCAACAACAAAACTAATCGATGTATCAACATGTAACCTACCTACGAACAAAAGCTCAGCAGATAATGTAACACATGATTATCGAGGGGTACGCCGAGCGGCGCACGCGCATGACGCAACAAGTGAAAGTGAGCCGCGACTTACGACACAGTGCATCGCGCTGATGCATCAGGGGTCGAGATCACACTGACCTGGAGTGATACCATTCTAAATAAATTAAATTTGAATTATTTTGTTTCTTGTTTTGCTATAAAACTGGGATATAATAATTTGCTTGATCATTATTTTAAGTCAAACTTATTTCATTCAAATATGTCAATATTTTTTATAAAGATCACTGTATAAGATCCGAGATGTGAACTGGATGTTGTAATATTTTATTGTCATATTCTATAAAAAGGCAAATTCATAAAGACGAAAATTTATGCAGAAACGTGCAATCATTTTAAGATATCTTTGTTTATTTTTAGAATATTCAAATCAGTTTCTATGTCTGACCTTGCAATACCTAGGTATGAACCAATAGGTTTCAAGTTAGACGAGGATTAATGTATGCATGTCACATGTGCATGCAGCCTTGAAACTGTTGACATACGATGCAATTAAAACTATATAGCATTCAATCTATTGTAAAAACTTAACTGCTAATAATTAGAAGGTATAGAATTTAAACTTGACAAAGTTATATTGACATTAATCATTGCATTTGAGTAACTGGTAGGTAGTTTCTTTGAGTCGGCTTCTATTCAGCAGATTCCATTAAATATACAATTTTACTTCAAGCAATTACATGCTAAATTAATTTATTTATCAGTTTATAAAGTCGATATTAACAAACTAAATGAAGAAACATTTTAATAGTCTACTTAGTATGAGTTCTTGCCATCATTGATTTACGTAGAGAACATTAAAGACGGCTGTTCGCTTACATTAATAAAATTAACATAATTTAAACGCACATCAAGTCATGTTAAGTAAATCACTTTGATTTGCATTAAAAGATCATTTATTCATGTACTAAACTACATTAAACATTATAATAAACAAAAACTCTAGTAAGTATGAAAAGATGGCGCTTTTCGAAGATATGCGATTACTACAACTGAAGAGGCTTGTGAATAACTAAGCAGGCTTTATGTAAGAGTATCTAATACCCTCACTCTGAAAGACTAATTTCTATAATGTCTTTACTTTACTGAACGCTTCTTTATGCGTCGTTGTAAAGATCTAAGCACACATGGGCTGGTGAATTACTAAGCAGGCTTTATGAAAGAGTATCTGATCTCCTAGTACTGAAAGTCTACTTTCTTTAATATCTATTTAACGCTACTTAATACGTCGTTATAAACCTCTAAGCGAATCAAAATCTAGGGACAATGGTAGCGGCTTTATTTTGAACTATGTAGGGAAAACATTAAAAACTTTTACAGTGAATTAAAAACGAATAACAAGAGCAAAGAATCTATAATTTTTTATTAGAATATTTTCATAATTATATTTACAAGTAGTTGTAGTACGTACATAGTACTGTAGTTTTAGTACTGGCTGTACTAAAACTTTGTTAAGATAAGACAACTATAATCTATTCGTGAATTCAAATCATTTCTTATCGAACAAGAAAATAAACTCCGAATATTTAAATTCGGTGGTATCTGAATCACATTTGTCTCAGGTAGTGACTGGCATACGAAAATAACTCGCAAGTTAAACAAGATATCTCAAACGAGTTTGACTTTTATTTGCTTACACCCATATATTAACTATACAGCCAGTTTTATGTGGTGTGAAATCTATAGCCATTAATTACCTAAGTACCTCAGCCTTAATTGAATGGAAAATATTTTCCTACTCCTCCTATTTTCTGATTAATTTTGTTGCGATTTTCCAGACAGTCAATTGTTTCTGGATACTCCAAGTTTTAATGCTTAGTGGTATTAATTATAGATACTGGCTTGCATGAGTTGCAATGATGTCCATGTGTGGAGGAATGGTCTTCCTAAAAAAGGATTTTGTTTCTGTGAAATGTTAATGAATAAAACACACATATTATGTAATCTAATAAGTATGTTTCCGTATTCCTGTTTTAGGTTTAACATATTATTATGATTATGCAAAATTGATTGGTAGTACATACAGATTAAGTGAACTAGGAAGAAATAAATACTGAAGATGTTGTTTATTAAGTGTTATTATAGCGCTAATATATGTTGTAGATGCAATGTTAAATATAACAGCGTCATTTATTTGTAGTAATTCGCCTTTTAATAATCAAAAGTTCCTGTTTTTTTAGAAAACAAGGGAAGGTCAAAGAAAGATGGATAGATTGTATAAGGAATGACATGAACAATAAAGGAGTAAATGATACAATGACGTCTGATAGGGGAGAATACAAGAAAAAAGCGTGGTACATGGAAATCAAGTAAAATGGGATAGGGGCAGGAAGATGATGATGAGGAACGGAAAGACACTGACTTACAGGTTTATGGATGGAGGATCAACACAGTAAAAAACTGCAGATATCGCTCTTCTAACAACTTTTTCTTAGTATGTAACAAAAACTATTATTACCTTACACACCATTATGCTTACAAAACAATAAACAAAATTTCAACATGAAAAATTCATAAAATAATATCGTAACATACACTTTCTCCACATTGCAAAAGCCTACAATATTTGCGTAAATTTTAATATTAACGTTGCGACAGATCAATGCAACTTGTTTCGTATTCACCAAACTTTTTACTTGAACAGTAAAAAATGTTTGAAGTGAATGTCAATGTCGACTTACTAAACAAGTTAACGTAACTTTTGTTTATATTTAGTTCATTGTTGTGAAAAGGTTTTATTTGAAAACTTGGAATAGTTTGTCACGGCTGAGGTGCGATGGTTTATTCTTGTGTACAAGTTACTTATTTTTGTAATACAATCATACATTTTTGATTAAGGATTCAGAAATCAAGTGTGACAGTTTTGGTCAAAACGTGCTGCAAATTGTTATTAAATATCCTTCTGTATATGAGAAGAAAGCCTTTGCCTAGCTTTGGTTTATCAAACGTGTCTATCTGTCACTTTTATATTACATACTCTATTTTCCGATGGAAACTAAATGACATCAGAATACTCTTTAACTTTTTGTACTATTAAGTAGGTATATAATAATACTATTAAGTATCATTATAACTAAGAAGGTATATCGCTCCCATTAACATTTCAAGGTCCATGAAATCTGTCCCAATATCCCAAATCCTTTAAGGAGAAAAAGCAATTAAAACACATATACAACCTCATTTCATCGCAGAGAGCCATACACAGGCGGTATACTAATTTGTAGCCACTTATAAATGCTAGTGAAGTGACCTAACGGAATACCAATAGGGAACTGGACTCGAAACTATGTGATAGGAATACAATCAGGTTTCAGTTAACTTAAAAGTAAAAAGGTGATAAGATTTCAAAATGGCTATCTTAACCGTGCTTTCAAATGCTTTGACAAAAACCATATAGAATAGTATACAGATTTTTTTAAGAGTTAAAAGGTCGAACTTCAGAAAGGTTGTGCTAAAATAAAAATTTCTGGGGACATTAACGTTAAAAAAGTGATAGGATGTTAATAAGTTGACTTAATCTACTTATTTCCCAATTCAATTCAACTTTTGAATTCGGAACTGTTATCTATTTGTATGACATTAGACGTGAATATATTGACATTTGACATTCGATGTTTTGTAATAGGAAGTTGGAAATATTTAAATTTCAGAACTTTTTATACAACATCAATTCAAGTGTTTCTTTTGAGTATCTCGTAAAAATCGTATTGATCGTGGTGGCTCTAAAGCCACCACGATCAATACGATTTTTACGTGACCTTTTTTAAATCAATGCTGAAGTAAACTACAAAGGAAATTGATTCAGAACTACCTTTACCGATATATAACAAAATATTATTTGTCATTTATTGAAGAAGGAAGAGAGATATCATTTAACATTTTGTATTTTAAAAGGTTTAAGGACGTTATCACAGTAAAGATAATAAACACAGATACAATTTTGCCTACGTGTATTTGCTTACGTACTCTTAACAATATATTATTTCTCTACATTTTCGAGCACAGTTACATTAGGTGTTTATAAAATTAGGCAGGTCACCGTTGTATAACCGCTTTGCAATATTACATAGCGTTTACTAGATATTGTTACGTGATAATACACACAAGAATTAATTGCGTTATGTCAAGTAAATAGCTACTGTTGCCGTTAGTGTGTCAGCTTGCGTTATGTTTGCATAGCAACTGAACTTAAACTGTATGAGTAATAATTTGTAAAAGTGATTTTTTTAAAACAAGCTGTCTTTGAAAAGGAGCATTTTAATATTTTAGATGTCGTTGCTATGAAAGGGACTTTGTCTTTATAAACAGTTTATATGAGAAATATTCCATGGTAACTAATTAACTAATTGATTTATTTTTATCGCTCTGTACTTTGATTAAAATTAACAATAATAATAATATGTTAAAAATATTAAATGTTACATTTTGCGCGTTGATGTCTTTTGTATTGACCGATATAGAAACCTTTGTACGAACATACTACGTGGCTAGTGTTGTGTAACTGGCCGAAATAAATGGGTCACATTTTGACATTAATTCACTATAATATTCAGTATTCATGACAGCTTTTAATATTCACGATATTCTTAATTATAGTGTTAGCAAATAAATTACTTTTAAATAATGATCTTATTAACTTCACAATATGTTATGTTGATTTTAAATTTTATCACACGTTATCAATTTCTTTATCCATAAGGAATAATACGTAGATAGTTAAACATATTGTCACTTAAAATAAAACTTATAATAAGTATACTTACTCGCAAGTGCGGTGACTGCGGCTAGTACGATGAACACTTTCATGATGGCTTTTGATTAAAAAATTATAAAAATTACAATTATAAAAAAAAGTTTTAATGACTAGATTGTGGTCCGACCCCTGTGGCGACCCTGGCGAGACTGACGAACTCGGGCTTCGCGCGCGCCTTTTCTTCACCGGCGCACGCGCACGAACCGGTAAGACTTAGGCGTGATTTAACAAATTCTTCTATTAGTAAAACAATAATAATTTGTTATAAAATTACTTTGCTTGCACTGTCATCAGCTGACAATATCATTTACTTAAAACCCAATCAAACGAAGAATTTTTAGGATTATAAATTGTGAAACACTTATAATAGTATAAGTGTTACTTGGAAAAGTTTCATTCTCTTGATCCTCGCTTTTTGTCCTTGAAATTTAATACTTTTCGTCCCATTCAAAACCAAACGAGCCTTTAAAAATGCACTTTAAATATATGATCATTAAAAGGACAGTATGAATAAATTAATTCAAGGTCTTGACGTTAATAAATTAATTAGATGCGTCTTAGTATTCAAATGAAATGTATGTAAACAGGATTCTTCTTAATCTGTGTATAACCCTGAAGACATAAACAAAAACTTTGTATGATAATGTTTTCACGGTTTAGCTTCCGATTTTAAAGCAATTTCCGTTAATAATAACTAATTTCCTGTTAGAAAATTTATCATTGCCTTATTAGTATAGTTTATTTAGAAGAGATTGTTTTAAAACAGATATTAAACCTTTGCCCAGAAGTGGAATTCTAAATGTCACATAAAAAAATGATGTTTTTATTGGATATTTTATTTTGTATTTAAGATTGCACTTTACTTCTCTGTATATGATAATTGACACGTAACTTATATTGAATTTTTAATGTTGTAAAGTTTTCTCAGAATATGTTACATTAAAAATAACAACTACAGTTTTCCTTAACGCCTGTAGAGGTCATGAGCCAACGCTTGATTTACAATGTGTATTTTTTGGTTCAATACTTCAAATAAGTTATCCAAAAATATTCATCACTAAAACGAAAAAGAAAACTGTCTAAGTGGACCCTTTTGGTCCTTTGGGTACTCCTCTAATACTTCTCCTTTTCACATCATATCTAAATGTTGTTACGTACGTATTATGTATTCCAGGATAAATTAAATATTTTAAAATGCAATTACTGGGAAGGCAATATGGAATATTGTTATCTCGAAATGGATTTATTTTCTCCCTAAAGTTCTAGGTTCTTGGCCTATTATTTTCGGCTTTATTTAATTTCCATCCCAGAGTTACAGAATATTATTAAATTTTCATTTCGTCGAGATAACCCACAGCCCGCTATGACTGGTATTTACTATATTATTATACTCTATATTATAATGGGCGAAAAATAAAATACTTAATGTTTTTAATGAAAACACGTAACTAAAAGTTCTGTCTCTAAGATACAAAGGAGGCGTGATATTATATTCTAACAAGTCTACAAAACAAGATACTCTTTATGTAATATTTGGTGGAAGTGACTCAGCCTCTGTTCAATGCTTTATTGTTTGTTAGTATGCGTAGTCGCGGGTTTCCAATCCTTTGTTGAAAGTATGTCCTAACTCTGCATTGTAACAGATTTTGATATGATATCATCTGGTCTTTTTGATGAGTTATTTAAACTGCGCGTTATGTTAGATATAGGGGTAGAGAGTAGAATGACGGTCATTTGAATTACTATCAGGTTAAGAAGAAGATGGATGCGTCATCCTGCGCGTCTATTCTTATGTAAAATAAGGGGTGGGCTCTTTAATGAAGAAATCTAGCAGGACTAAAGCTTGCCAGAGTCACTAGTTTAGGGAACAGAGGGGCCCGGGGTGTTTTAATTAGTCAACAGGAGTAGCACTCCGTGCCCTCGGTGTGGGTTAAAGTCATTCGTTCTTCACCCTAGAAAACAAAAAAGGAGAAAAGACATAGCAAGCCACGCCGCAGCTGCAAATATTTTTTATCTTAATTTATGCATTGTGAAGGTTTAAAAACTAATGTAACTGAAAAGTTGGGGTCTCTAACCCCAACTTTTTACCAATAGACGTTTCCCACACTCGGAAATTCAATCCCCGGTGTAAGATTACCAAAATTACATTAATGCAACATAGAGCACCCACTACATGTATGCCATACCATTCATGAATGTATACTAATAAGCTTTTTACAATATTTTATGCATAAAGTGTCACCAAAAAAACGGTATTGAACAAGCCGCCCAATTGTCTAATAATACGATTATTATTCTACTCATAAACTATGAGAATACTTTGTGAGACATACTAAATAGGTAACAGGTGTGTTGTCAAAACACATTTTGTCATAATTTAAGTTCAAACGCCATGTGTAGAGAGTCATCAGCAAAATGTAGAGTACTATATAACTTTATAAAAAACAAAACCGACTCTAAGAGAACTTATAATATATCGTCATAAAATCAAAATATGAACTTACGTCTATGGACTTTTACAGTATCCAATATTGATAAAGACACAATAATACTTTAAATATAACGTTGCTCTACATTTTTACTCGTGTCCACGTCAGAGTTCAAACGTGCGCCAATTATATCTTTGCCGCCAATATTAAGTGTACCAACCAATTATAGTTCACCCAGAAACATTTATTACTTATGTAAGTATTATAGTGAGTATCTCAGTAAGAGCTGCTTAGCAACCAATAAATTAAAGGCTGATATTGACTTACTCGTAAGTACAGAAATGTTTTGGAAATATTGAACTGCCTTTATTATTACTATTGTCACTTAAAGAAAGTATTGTCTTATAATGACATCCATTTTTGCTATTATTTTTTACCATACTATAGCCTCCGATACTATAGGGATGCTATAGGCAATGATATCAAACGCAAAACGTTAACTATATAGACATAATATCTCTTGACAGATGACATGTCTTCTATAGTTAATATTTGCGTATCAGTCGCTTTTTCATTGATAAAAGTGTTTGGAAATGAGAGGACTAAGTTTCGTGACAAAAATAACATGCAAGAAATACAACTATCTAGAGAGTTGCGTCCGAAAAAATCTTATCAACAAACAAATACGAAGTCAAAAAAATATATATTTTGGGCACCTTAAATTACGGAAATCTGACGCAATGACGCAATCGTTCATATAATATTCCTTGCAATACCTCGCACTACTTACGCCATACAGGAACATAATTAAAAAATATAAAGCATAATAAAAAAAATCGAGCCCAATTCGGCAAATTAACTGTGCATTCCAAAATTCAGTCGCCAAGTATGTACGACACGAATTTTAATATGCACCTAATTTATTGTTGTATTGTATGCACGTACTGAGGCTTCGTATAGTCGGTAACAAAACTTGATGAACATATCAGACTATCACAGTACCAGTATTCTTCAGTGGCATGCACAAAATTAGTGTTAAGTGAGTTTACTTTATTTTAGCTTATCTTACTTCTTTTCTAGCCTGTTGTCTCCAAAATTATTTGAAGACACTACTGACAAATGGTTAAGAAAAATATCTTGAAGAAACTTGGATTCTAAACATCGGAATCTGTAATTGTCAATCCTCAGTGAGCTAGCGTGAAGATCAATGCTCAAACCTTCCCTATATGGGGAGAAGCCTGTGGGCTGTGCCCTGCGGTAGGACGTATACAGTCTGGTTTATTATTATTTAATTTGTGTTCCAATTATCTTAGAATAAAGATTATTTTGTTACTTAATAGCACTGCAAGATCTTATCAAATTTGTTTAAGTAGAAAATCTGGTGCTGATCATGTTAACCAATTCTGTAGGTAACCGTACAAAGACTAATATATGTTGAATGATACGAAAAGAGAAAATCCGTAGCTGTTAGATTGAAGTTAATACGAACAGAAGTTGTATAAGGAATCTTAAAAGAGTCAAAGAGAAAACTTTGTTTGTAAGATCAATAAGCGTCTGTATTTGCATTCACAAAGATAATAAATCATTCATTTCTATTGCAATGCAACCGTTGTTTAGGAAAATTTGTAAATATATGTGTAGTGATTCGATTCATGTGTAAAACCTTAATTACGCTAACTTTTGAAGATTGCGAGAATGACAAAGAATCCTTCAAAAATATATATATGCTTAATCTCCGTATAGACAATGTCGAATTTGCTAAAACGAGCAAAGTGTCCGCACATCTGCACTTCGGAGAATCTTATCTTCGTAAATAATGGTTTAGCTAAAAACTGGTAGCATCAAGTTTAATAAAACCATACCATCGACACGAAATGAAGCAGTAGGGGCATACTGGACTTGTCTTTGTGCATGTGAAATAAATGTCTGAGAAACCCCCGCGACACAAAATATAAAATTTCTTAGTGCGGGAGTCGTTTTATCAACCAAAAAATAATAATATGGTAATTAAGCTCCTTATGTGCATCGCCCAGTATCTTGACCACCGATGTTATATTTTTATTGATTTAAACATTAAACCCCCGCTGATAAATAGCATTTTGCACGAACATAAAATCCGAATAATCGTTACACAAATATCAATTAAAACAGACAATCGAAACTTTCGCATTTTTAATTAAGTATAAAAGTAGTTTATACATGTCCAAAATCTTTCGACAAGGCGGAAGTGTTTAATAAAAAGTATTTACACAGTATAAATATATACAGTAGTCTAACTAGGTGGCTTCTATACAATATATGCCTACAGCCGCGCGGTACGTTACAGCTATTATTATAGGGCTGTCCACCTACAGCGGTTTAATTACATCAACAACAAACTGTCTGTTCGCCACTGCGACACGCTAGTGACTGTATCATGCCACGATCCGATATCATAGGTATAACTCGCGTTGCTCCTGTTTATAAGAAGACTTAATACTGCAGATACTTATTATACTGTGGTATTTGCCTTATATTACTGGTGTCTAAAGGCATTACGTCACTGCGAAATACGCGTTTACTGTCGATTTAATGTTCATGATCTGTCGATACATTTGTAACCGTTACACGTCAGTAGATTTAGCTATAGGTACATAGGCATATTGCCTTCCATTTTGGTTAATTTTAAGGGAATATCATATGAGCGAACTATGTAGTACTTTAATAGTATTAGATGCCTATTGTGTTTGCATTTGAACGTGTAAAACATAGGCTACGTTCGACATTGATTTGTTTAAAAATGTAGAGTCACATAAGTTACCGTATACATTCTATGTCAGTTAGTTCATCATCATCTTCCTGCTCTTAGCCCATTTTACTTTTTATCATTTACTCCTTTTTCATTCAAATCGTTTCTTATACAATCCATCAATCTTTGGCCATCCCCTTCCTCTCCATCCGTCAACATTCATAGTCATCACCCTCTTAGTCATATGAGTCTCATCCCTCCTCACCACATGTCCATACCAAGACCAGCTATATTCTAAATCAGTTAATATTCTTTAAGGCCACCAGTTTATATATTTTTCTAAAAGGCAGAAAAATATATCGAGCTTATTATGGATAGTTGACACTACCGTTCTAATGATATTTAAGCGTGTATTTTAAGTAATCACGAAATAAGAACTGACTTCAAAATCCTCGAGTTTCCACATTATAACTTACACCCAGTCTAGCTAATAGCATAACAACTAATAAACCATATAAGTATCTAAACCTATAAAAACAAAACGGATATACAATTAGCTACATAATCGAATTAGTTACGCTTCGGCCGGGGGCCAAAAACTGCGCATACGCACTTTCATACAATCTCCTTCGAGGCATGTATGTATGGAAGATCACGTGACCTCGCTTACCTGCCTTCCGATCTAGGGATTGTAGTAATACTTGTACGTAATTATGAGTTATGGTTTCTTTTTTTAATGTTGTCCTTAAACCAGGTACCTGTCGTTTTAATTAAGACTTGCAGTTGTGGAAGTGAGACGAGACATTACACGGTAAATAGCGACGTCTCTTTTCAACTACTGTAATAGTGTTACTTTAAGTGTACCTAAGGCTCACAGTAGCTGTTTTTTTTTTGTTTCCATGGTATTTGCAGAAATAATTTTCAGTTTGAAAGTCGTTTTAAGTTTTTGTCATGAATCATAATGTCTAATTTTAATGGCCATGGATATTTATAATAGGTTCGGGTTAAGTTGATAGATTAAATAGCGTAATAATAATCAGCTACGTACGTACCTACATTATACAATATACTGAATGCCTAATACTGTATTTGTTCTTTTCAATAAAGTAATTAAATGAAATGTCTAACAATTTAATACACCACACAACTTGGTAAATCGGCGTGACAACAATTAGCGAAAAAGTACCATATTAATATTGCTAAACAAAATACGGAAAAAAACAACAAAACAAATGTTGCAATAAACATCAAATGTCCGAATTTGGGTTATAGTTTAAAAATATATAGTTACGTAATAGAGTCACTACGCAATCGCTTACAAATTACATATTGTTAAAAATAATATACGAGTAATTGATTGATTTTTTTAGGTAGCTGTGACTTTGCAAAAGAAATGTTTAACCGTATAGTTTATGAGACTTGGTTGACTTAATAAATACGATGGCACAAGTGATCCCGATGATATTTTGTTTGGTAGAGCCACTTGGGTAAAAATTCGTTTTAAGAGCTGATTTTTCAGATTCATTATCCATAGGCCTCATCCAAAGTAAAGCTTTTCTGATAACTAATAGATTTTAATTGTTATAATCATTTTGTACAGCTCGATGGGTCGTTAGTCACTCTTGAAGTACGATCACTTACTCGATTACTCTGACCGCTTGCCTGCTATCAATTGCGTAAACGCCCGTTAAATATGATACGAGTATACGCCCAAACACAAGCACTATCTTATGGCTTAACATAAAAGTCAGAAATCTGTATAAATAAGTACCTAAGTACAGTCTCATTTCACCTGATTACGTCAAGTAAATTGAGCCATTTAAAAGAAATGATGACGTCATGTCAGCAGGCTGTAGTTATATTATGTAGTGTTTACTTTAACAGTAGCCAGGCAGACGCTAGGTCATCATAGAAAGTGATCGTGATAGTCTTGTTAATTCGTAGAAAAAATTACCGCGACATAGCTAATTGTAGAAATTTAGAAAGACAAAGGCATTGTAGCATCACAACTACGATGGTTTGTTGTTTCCGTTCGCAATTTTACTTTTAAGAAGACAAGCGCATCAGTAATAATATAATATTATTAAATCATTTAAACATAATAATATGGATGGCGATAGGTACTAACAAGTATCAGAAGCCCTCTCTGTGCGGATGATGACCAACAGGGTGGTTTGTAGCTTCGACATAATAATATCAGCATGCTGTGCCCTCGGTGTGGGTTGAAGCCATTAGTCTTTTGCCCCGGGACAAAAGAGTGAGTCCATTGAGGTATAAATCTTAATCCTCGTTCTTATTAAACCCCTTCCCCGCCCCCAAGTAAAATTAAAATTAATCTCTTTTCTTCATTCTTTAAAACATACTTAGGTACATTAAAGCTAGGTTTTAGATTAATGTTAATGTACTCGTTCTCATTAGACATCTCTTAAACAAGAACCGCGAGCTCTATTCGTTACTCAATAAGTACAGTTAATAGCGCAGTAATTCTCTTAGCTACAGTTGTAATACAATTCGCAACGCTTTCTTTGTCAGTCTTTCTAATTATTCAAGTTTCAATTTCGTTTTGATTGATCGATAGACGTTTTATAACGACTACGTATAAGTATAGATAATTTTAATTTATTTCTGAAATCGAAATACTCACTGTACTGTATATCTACAAACTTGAAATTTGGCAAGTATATTCCGTAATTTGTTTGTCCCGCCCGCATTAATTTTAATGTACGGTGTACTATATACTCTTCACACTTAATTATAGAGCTTGTTTTTCTCTTTTTAGTTAGTGGTTATTTTTGCAGTCGGGTTCTTTGTTTTTTAATAATTATTTTATTTTATATATTATCAGTATATTATATGTTCCAGATTTTACGAAACTTTGCCCTTAAGGGGGTAAAACAGGGGTTCAAATTAACTCAGCTAACTCTATACCAAATTCCTTCAAAATTGCTCCAGCCGTTAAAACGTGAAAGAGTAACAAACATCCAAATATCGATGTGGGTGAACTTAGCAGATCAATGTCCAGCAGATCAAAAAAAAAAAGAGAGTTCTATTCGCATGCAGCTGAGTTCTATAGTTCCTGATAGTTTTTAGAAATAGTTCTGCTGTTTTTACCTCAAAAATTTAAATTAATGAAATGCTCTGCTAACTTCCCGTAGCAGATCAATTTGCAGCAGATCAAAAAAAACAGTGTTCCTTTCGCATACAGGTAAGTTCTATAGTTCCTGATAGTTTTCAAAAATAGTTCTGACGTTTTTGTCCCAAAAAAAGACAATAAAAAAAATGGTCTGCTAACTTTCCGTAGCAGATCGAAAACTCGAAAATATCATTTTCATTGCCTTATAATATATTCCCACAGCCTAGAACTCTTTTGTTTTAGACAGAACTATAGCAGAACTGCAATGCACAATTCGATTCGAGTCCAGAACTCACGTCCCAGTGCCAGCAGAGCATGTGAGAATGTTTAAAAACTAAAAAAATATCATTTTTATCACTTGTAAAATTGCTCACAGGCTAGAACTCTTTTGCGATCCGCCCACATCTGCAACAGTGGGCGGAGAGGCGGTACGGAAAACTGACGTACCGCCTCACGCAGGTGTTGACTGGACACGGGGCCTTCGGGCACTACTTGTGCCGGGTGGCCCGCAGAGAGGCCACCACAGCGTGTCACCAGTGCGGTGATCCTGACGACACCGCACTGCACACGTTGGCCCTGTGTCCGGCCTTCGATGGGCCTCGCGCCGTCCTCGTGTCTGCGCTGGGCGGAGTAGACGTCTCCGCGCAGCCGGCTGTTGGCGAGGAGGCCGACGCCCTTTACACGTCGGCCTCCAACATATTTTGCGAAAGAGCAACCCGCTGGCCGAAAAACGAGAACAGCGGAAGCCCGCGGTCGGTGCATGAAGTAATGCTATGCGCTGCCTTGCACCGACACCAAAACGCGGATGATTTAGCACAGCGGTTCAGGTTTAGTCAGTAAGAGTTTGACACTACCCGCGGCGGCGGCGGCAAAAAAGGGTTAGGTTAGGTTTTGAGTTAGGTTAGGTTAGGTTTGGTTTTTAGTTAGGTTAGGTTAGGTTTTTAGTTAGGTTAGGTTAGGTTTGGTTTTTAGTTAGGTTAGGTTAGGTTTGGTTTTTAGTTAGGTTAGGTTAGGTTCGGTTTTTAGTTAGGTTAGGTTCGGTTTTTAGTTAGATAAGTTTTGGTTTTTAGTTAGGTTAGGTTAGGTTGGGTTTTTAGTAAGGTTAGGTTAGGTTTGGTTTTTAGTTAGGTTAGGTTAGGTTCGGTTTTTAGTTAGGTTAGGTTAGGTTTGGTTTTTAGTTAGGTTAGGTTAGGTTCGGTTTTTAGTTAGGTTAGGTTAGGTTAGGTTTGGTTTTTAGTTAGGATAGATTAGGTTTGGTTTTTAGTTAGGTTAGGTTAGGTTCGGTTTTTAGTTAGGTTAGGTTAGGTTTGGTTTTTAGTTAGGTTATGTTGGGTTGGGTTTTAGTTAGGTTAGGTTAGGTTTGGTTTTTAGTAAGGTTAGGTTAGGTTTGGTTTTTATTTAGGTTCGGTTAGGTTCGGTTTTTAGTTAGGTTTGGTTTGGTTTTTAGTTAGGTTAGGTTATGTTTGGTTTTTAGTTAGGTTAGGTTAGGTTTTTAGTTAGGTTTAGTTAGGTTTGGTTTGGTTTGGTTTTTAGGTTTACCTAGGGATAGCCGGGATAGCTGGGATAGAGTTCCCTAGGGATAGCTGGTATAGAGTTCCCTAGGGATAGCCGGGATAGAGTTCCCGAGGGATAGCTGGGATAGAGTTCCCTAGGGATAGCCGGGATAGAGTTCCCTAGGGATAGCCGGGATAGAGTTCCCATGGGATAGCCGGGATAGAGTTCCCGTGGGATAGCCGGGATAGAGTTCCCGAGGGATAGAGATCCCGGGGGATAGCCGGGATAGAGATCCTGAGGGATAGCCGGGATAGAGTTCCCTAGGGATAGCCGGGATAGAGTTCCCTAGGGATAGCCGGGATAGAGTTCCCGAGGGATAGCCGGGATAGAGTTCCCTAGGGATGGCCGGGATAGGTTCCCGAGGGATAGAGTTTCCGAGGGATAGAGATCCCGAGGGATAGCCAGGATAGAATTCCCTAAGGATAGAGTTAACCTAACCTAACTAAAAACCGAACCTAACCTAACCTAAATAAAAACCGAACCTAACCAAACCTAACTAAAAACCGAACCTAACCGAACCTAAATAAAAACCGAACCTAACCTAACCTAACTAAAAACCAAACCTAACCTAACTAAAAACCAAACCTAACCTAACCTAACTAAAAACCAAACCTAACCTAACCTAACTAAAAACCAAACCTAACCTAACCTAACTAAAAACCGAACCTAACCTAACCTAAATAAAAACCGAACCTAACCAAACCTAACTAAAAACCGAACCTAACCGAACCTAAATAAAAACCGAACCTAACCTAACCTAAATAAAAACTGAACCTAACCAAACCTAACTAAAAACCGAACCTAACCGAACCTAAATAAAAACCGAACCTAACCTAACCTAACTAAAAACCAAACCTAACCTAACTAAAAACCAAACCTAACCTAACCTAACTAAAAACCAAACCTAACCTAACCTAACTAAAAACCAAACCTAACCTAACCTAACTAAAAACCAAACCTAACGTAACCTAACTAAAAAGCAAACCTAACGTAACCTAACTAAAAACTAAAACTTACCTAACTAAAAACCGAACCTAACCTAACCTAACTAAAAACCGAACCTAACCTAACCTAACTAAAAACCGAACCTAACCTAACCTAACTAAAAACCAAACCTAATCTAACCTAACTAAAAACCAAACCTAACCTAACCTAACTAAAAAACCAACCCAACATAACCTAACTAAAAACCAAACCTAACCTAACCTAACTAAAAACCAAACCTAACCTAACCTAACTAAAAAACCAAACCTAACCTAACCTAACTAAAAACCAAACCTAACCTAACCTAACTAAAAACCAAACCTAACTAAAAACCAAACCTAACCTAACTAAAAACCAAACCTAACCTAACCTTACTAAAAACCCAACCTAACCTAACCTAACTAAAAACCGAACCTAACCTAACCTAACTAAAAACCGAACCTAACCTAACCTAACTAAAAACCTAACCCAACCTAACCTAACCTAACTAAAAACCAAACCTAACCTAACCTAACTAAAAACCAAACCTAACCTAACCTAACTAAAGACCAAACCTAACCTAACCTAACTAAAAACCAAACCTAACCTAACCTAACTAAAAACCAAACCTAGCCTAACCTAACTAAAAACCAAACCTAACCTAACCTAACTAAAAACCAAACCTAACCTAACCTAACTAAAAACCAAACCTAACCTAACCTTACTAAAAACCAAACCTAACCTAACTAAAAACCAAACCTAACCTAACCTTACTAAAAACCGAACCTAACCTAACTTAACTAAAAACCAAACCTAAGTAAAAACCTAACCTAACCTAACTAAAAACCAAACATAACCTAACCTAACTTAACACCAAACCTAACTAAAAACCAAACCTAACCTAACCTAACTAAGAACCGAACCTAACCTAACCTAACTAAAAACCAAACCTAATCTAACATTGTTTTTTTTTTGGGACAAAAACGTCAGAACTATTTTTGAAAACTATCAGGAACTATAGAACTTACCTGCATGCGAAAGGAACATACTTTTTTTTTTTATCTGCTGCAAATTGATCTGCTACGGGAAGTTAGCAGAGCATTTCATTAATTTAATTTTTGGGGTAAAAACAGCAGAACTATTTCTAAAAACTATCAGGAACTATAGAACTCAGCTGCATGCGAATAGAACTCTCTTTTTTTTGATCTGCTGGACATTGATCTGCTAAGTTCACCCACATCAAATATCGATTATATTAGTAGGATGTTTGCTCTATAGATAGTGTGGAGGTATACTAAAAATAATGTATCCGCGCGATTGTAACGACGTATAAAAGCTAATACATTATATGACTCCTTATGTAATGATTAGCTAAATATCTTTGCATGTAGGCAGGTTTTTTGGTAGTCTGACTGTTTGACCTAATGCTAACATTAATGACGTTTTAATCACTTATCTGTGGTGGTAGGCCACGGCGTTAAATTACACAAGTGATTACATTTATGTAACTTCTGAAAGTCATAGGTCGCTAACCTGTAGCTAAACTTTAGATATTTGAGTTATGCACTCGTTCAGTAGCAAGGTTTTATGTATTAAAGTAAGATACCTAGTAAAATTTGTCCTTTCTTGTTTCTTATTCGGGCTGATTAGCACCCAGGGTACAGCATAGGGATAGGTATGTCGGTCTCCCATTAACTACAAACACTTCGGACTTTTCTTTAGCCCAAGCCAGAGCTACAGGATCCCTCGCGCATGCTAGTAATATATTACCTGCCTATCAAAGTAGAATCTTTTGCATCGGAATGTAAGAATTTTATTTTCTTTTTCTTAGTAGGCCTTAGAATCAGTTTCTTTTGAATTGGACACCTGGACAACCTCGACAAATGAGTTACCTCCACATCTTGGACAATGCAAAAAGGTTTGTTCTCTTATTTATCGTAATTGTTGTTCAACCGTATCCTACTATACCTAGTTCTGAATAGGTCTAGATACTATAGAAACTTCCTATAGATCCAATTTAAAACAGCCACGTGTTATCCACCCGTATTAATGACACATTCGTTATAACAACCGATGCCAACACGGAACAAGCTACCCAGAATCCAGATCGATAATTTCATCAGAACAACTTATTTGCATAAATGAAACCGGTCGGTCGAGCCACATAGATAGATCACAGACAATAAGAATGACAGACAATGGCATTAAACTTTCACATTCTGATGCCACGTATCAGTCGTGCAATCGCGAACTTTTAATTATATGTTGGTTTGAAGGTTGTTTGGTAGGCGGTGACGGTAAGGCGCATCCTGAGGACTCACGCCAACGCTTACTGTCATAGTAAAGCCAATAGTAGTAATTTATTAAGACTTTTTTATTTCGTGAATAGGTACTAAAGTTTTTGGATGAGGATGTATATGGATGGTTGAGGATAAGACCGAAAAAAAGTATATTATGCAGTCGAATTGAAGAACCTCCTCCTTTTGGGAAGCCAGTTAAAAATGACCAGTAACAGGAAACATATGCCAAGCAGAAAACTCTTGTTGACTTGGCATCTCCAAATGAAAAAGGTTTTATTTCCCAAAGAAGCAATTTCAGAAACATTACAAGACTCGCACATTCCTATAAAGAAGAATCGGTAAAAAGTAGGTAGGTCTTGATGCTATATCGAAGTAATATTATAGAAAAATAGTACGAATAATCCCTTACGCTTGAACAGGGCTATAGGGTAGGATAGCGACGGACAGTTACGGCCAAGTCGACATTCTCTTACTGCTCAAAAGTTCGAAGGTGCGTTTATTTTAACTCTTTATAGAATTACAAAATATTAAAAATATAATATATTATGGATTCATTAATCATGTCCAACATCAAGAAGAATTCCTCGTAAAATCGTACTAATATAAATGCGAAAGTTTGTGAGTATGAGACGTATATGGATGTTTGTTACTTTTTTACGCTTAGTGGTAAAGAAAATTTTACATGGAGTAAGATGACATCCTTTTTTTGGCACACGGTGAAAATCCTTCATGGACTTCCTCTGCCTTGGGGAGGAGACGGAATTAGCTGACATCCTGGATTAACACATAGGCTTCTTTTTACCTGTGTAAAAAGGGGTTTATGTTTTGCAGCTATAACTGGCATAAAGGGGCAAAACCGCGAAAAAAACTAGCATGGAATAAAAAAGACCTTCAGATTTGTCTTTAACTTTATTGAATTTTAAGTCTGTTCAGCTAAAGAGAATGTCTGATAGTTCGTACGTATTCAATAGATAGCAAAATGCAGAGATGAGTCTAAATGCAACGCTTGCATAACACACGACGCATAATAGCGTCGGAGTCAATTTTCTAAAGGTCACAGTGAGCGTAAGGCTGACCGCACATTGGAGTCACGACAGTTTTAAGACAGACTTGCCTCACATAGATAAGTCTGCCTTATACCTGCTTTGACTAGACTCTTTTGTCGTTGATGTGCGCGCCCGCATAAATAAAAAGGGTAGCCGACAAACGTTAGACAGACGTCTGGTGCGATTTGGACAATTTTGTCTATGAGACGTTTTGTTTGAAGTGTGCGCACCTTCATATGTTTTGTATAGCAATAGTCTGTCTTAAAACAATCTTGACTCCAATGTGCGGTCAGCCTTAGGCGCTAACAGTAAAATAAAATAAATAGAATTTTAAATTTTGTCTTTTGTTTTTATATTGTAGGTACCTATAGAAGTAGGTCAAGCTTAAGAGAGATATTAACATTTTTTTTTAATGCATTTTGAAGATAAAATTCAGATGAAAAAAAAACTGACTTTAGAAGGTTTAATTTCTAAATTTAATTTAACAACATTATAAAAATAGTTTTTTTTCTTGTCTTTCAGTTAATAATGGTACCTATATGGCTATGTAAAGGTCAAAAAGATAACCAAGAAATTATGAAAGTATATTAATTTGTTAAATGTAAACGAATAATAAAACAACTTTTGTAAAGCATAACAAACAAAAAGCAACAGCGATTTGTTAATTCTTTATTGTATATTTCAGTTCTTTCTATTTTAAATATATTGGCGACTATACACACTGGCTGAGACACACCAACCGCTCCGAGGCGTCACAAGAGGTAGTATTCAAAGTTCATATATGATAGATATGAGTAGGTATACTCGGTAACAGATTATAATTAGTTTTGTAAAATATTTTCATTCTTAACACTATACTGTATCAATATTATGTCACAAGTTGGCTTTTATAATTATCATAGCATTAACTGTTTGTAGTTACACTCAGCGGCACGGAATCTTGGCCAAGCGCTTATCTCGCGATAGCAAACATTTTAAGTGTTTCAGATGACTTTTGTAATGCAGGTAGGTCAAAAAAATGTTTACTTCAGCTCAAGAGGGTAATTCATAACGTTTGAGTGCACTGTGACGTTAATTTTGAGCTTTAGTTGGTTCGGGTCATTTGAGCGACTAAGTTGCAAGTTTGATTTTGTGTGATCTACTGGTTTTGTGTTACATTTTTAAATTGTTGTGATTTCCTGCTTTTAATTTGATAAGTAGGCGTGCTTTTAATCACAAAAAAATGCCTCTAACACCTGCACAAGTTGCACAAGCTGTAGCACTGATTGACCAAGGGATGACACAGCGTGAAGTTGCTGCTGCACTTAATGTACCTCGATCATCAATGCAGTATGCACTGAAACGATACCAGGAGACGGGCCACTACTCCCGCAGACCAGGTAGTGGAGGCCAAAGGTGCACATCGGCTCGAGACGATCGCTTTATCGTCTTAGAAATTTTAAGAAATCGCTACCTCACCGCAGTTGAGATACGCCAGCGATTTCAAATTTCAAGAGGTGTGAATGTGAGTGAGCGTACGGTGCGAAGACGAATGGAAGAAGTTAATTTAAAAGCTCGTAGGCCAGCGCGAGGTCCAGAACTTCTCAGACAACACCGAGTAGCTCGACTTCGCTTCGCGCGAGAACACGCTAACTGGACGCATGAGCAATGGGCAAACGTATTGTTCACAGATGAGTGTAGGATAGCTTTACGTGCTCCAGACGGTCGGGAACGGGTGTGGAGAAGAAGAAGAGAGCGGTTTCTACCCATCACCACCACACAAACAGTGAGTTTTGATGGAGGCTCAATAATAGTTTGGGGAGGCATCAGTTCCGATGCACGTACGGAGCTGGTTATTGTCGATAATCGCCTTACAGCTGTGCGATACATTGAGGAGGTTCTTCAGGAACACGTTGTGCCTTATTCCGGATTCATTGGACACGAGCAATTCAGATTAATGCACGATAATGCACGCCCCCACGTCGCAAATTGCGTTGAAGAATACCTGGAAGAGGTCGGTATTCAAAAACTGCAATGGCCAGCGCGAAGCCCGGACTTAAATCCAATAGAGCATATCTGGGATATGCTTAAAAGAAAGATTAAGTCGGCCTCAAACCCTCCCCAAACTTTAAACGAGCTTCGAAGTGCAGCAGTATCCGCTTGGAACAGTATACCGCAAGTTGACGTCAGAAACGTCATTCAAAGCATGCCTGATCGAATGCAAGCGGTTATAAGGGCACGAGGAGGAAACACACAATATTAAAATGTAAAGACTTTAAAGACATTTCGCTTAGTTTCCATTTTACAGTATTTTTTTTGTGGAAAGTGATGAAACTTTTTTCTTGTGAAAGTGAAAAACTTTTAAAAACTTTATTATTGGTGAGTTAATCTTTTAATTACCACGTTTAAAAACCTTAAAAAGACTTAACCAATCAACCTACCTTTGATTTAATAATAAAAATATAATAATATACAAATTATCGCCAAATTCTTATGTGGCCAAGTTTCCGTGCCGGTGAGTGTATTAACAACTTTTGCGCAACCTCAACTTAATTATTTAATTATAAAATATTAAGTGTGTGTTGTCTTTTTTATTAAGACTATTTTCGGTATGAAAAATAAAAATATACTACTGAACAGCGCCATCTAGTCTCAAATAAAGCGTACTAGAGTAGCTGGTATTATGAGTACTAGACAACTGATAAACATACGTATATTTCTATATACATATCAATACATGATGGTCTCATCTACTCTAAGTTTTAACTCTTCACCTTAATTTGTTCTTGTTTACACATTTCGAACTATTAGAATACCTCAGCGAGTGTGTACAATCGCAATTTAGATTAACAAGCATTACATATCAACAACTAATATCCAACATTACGTCACAAGCTTTAACGCCACCTCCTCCAATTGTTTATTCCTTGACACTAACTCACTATTCTGTTTCACTAAAGTCCGAACTTTTTCTTTTAAAACAAATACACTTTGAAGTCTCTGTTTCATTCTTTCTTTACTGTTCATATGTTTTTTATACTTTTTTAAATTTTCAGTAATGTACCATATTTTTGTGTTGCCTTCTTTGCCTCGTTGTGTCGTTGTGAGTTTGAAGATTGCTTTTTCGTTGTAGATATTCGTGAACATGTGGAGGACGTCCATGTAGGTCTCCTTAGCAAGTGTTTCCACGTACTTCGGGAAGTGTGGCTGCACCATATACCTGTCTATATTGTATTTGTGTACGTATTCGTGTTTCGTGTACGTATCGGATATCTCGTCATGGATTATGTCGCAGTCTTCTTCGTCTTGTGAGTCGCTGTAAAAAAGTAGTTATTTATACAAAAATGTAAACATTGTTGCTTATAGTTTCACAAGTCTGCTTAATATGGGATTTACTTTAATCTGGTGAAAGTGAGAGAGCAAAACATAATTTGAGGAAGGAATATGGTCATACATTTAAAGTAATTACGCAATTTTTTGAAGAACTTCATATACCCTTGATTTTGTAAAATTACTTTGACAAAGTCCCAAAACAAATAACATTTTCTCCTTACCTTAGAATTAAATCGTCACTAGTCTGACTCCCCTTATGAACACCATCTTTCAATCCATTTATAATATGATCGTTCACTACAAAACCAGTAACATTCCCATCTTTCATATACACATCGAACACAGGCATAAGCATCTGTGACTTCATATCAGCTGTTTGTACTCCAACATCATGTGCTGTGTGCCTTTCATAAACTTCATTTATATATTCTACATCATTGTCTTCTGTATAATCTATGTGACTTTCTTCAATAACTTCAGTATTATCAAATTCATTTATTGCTTCATTTTCATCAGTCACTTCAAGTGTATTGTCATGAATTGCATCTGTTTGATCAACGTCTCCTTGCGATTCATAATCGATTTCTTCGTTTTGATCGATTACTTCTCGCGATTCAAAGTCTACTTCATTTTCATCGGCCACTTCTGATTCGAAGTGAACTTCGACATTTTCTTCAACAAGTTGATCTTCCTCTACGTATTCTAATATCTCAGTTTCTATTTCATGATTATCTTCAGTAACTATAGTTTCGTACGCTATATTATCTATATAACTATCCTCGCTTTCGTTAACTTGTCCTTCGTCTATAATTTCACTAAATTCGTTGCTAACATCGTGGGTATTATTGTCTTCTGGGTTATAATATTCTATGGTAAGGCTGTATGTTTCTAATTCATTTCGTGCGTCACATTGCGCGTCTTCTTGTAAGACTTCTGCTACTGAATTTTCTGACGATTCATCGAACTTTGATTCTATACCTATTCTGTTGAATAAATATCATTAAATTCAATGAAAAGAATGGAGTATATGAAACATGAGCAGAAAAATAAAATTATTTAGCCTTTGAGTCGAAAGATGGCCAGTACATATTTGTAGGCATTTATGTCACGAATGTTGCCTACTACAAAATAATGAGACATGATATTTACCTATCTTGCAACACTGGAACACATTGGTCTGAAACCCACGGGTTTCTTTGTATTTCACACTTGACAGACTCTTGCAAATGTTTCACACTATGTATTGTCTCATTGCTGTAGTTTCCCGAATGTGATTTTATTCTTTTTGAGCTATCTGATATTGTTAAGTCGTTTATTTTTGATCCTGAAACAAAAAAAGACTAGATTTTAGAACTTTACATTTTTACCCGACGGTTCCGACAGGACTCTGTATAGTATATACTGTATATACAGTGATCTTGACATTATTAGCGTATTTCTATTGGCACTATAAAAACTACAGCGTTATATATTGCAAGTTATGATATATTTCCAACACCCAACAGGATTTCGGATGTAAGAGCAAAAACATGTTGAAATAGATTTCTTATGCGAAATTATTGAAGCTGTTATGGAAAATTCTTGATATTGTACGCTAAAAATAAAATGTATAATTTGTTTTTGCTCGTGACTTTACAACTCACTACAAATCATGCATACTTACGTCTTTTTAATGGCGGAGTTCTCGAACCTTCCGTATCATCCAACGACCGTCTATGCTTAACCTTTCTAGCAGTTGCAGTGTCGTCTATCGCTACAAATTAAATGATAATATTTTCAAACAAATTGATATCAGCAAAATACATTATTGGTGATGTCTGTCAGATTATAAAAAGGGCCCCTTATATCCTCACAAAGGACTATTGCAGTTGTGGATACAAGACGGATTGCATATATGCATTATAGAAAACGTAGCGGCCTCTCCCTTCCACAGCGGCAACAGTACTGCTATAAAGATGATAGTAGACCACCCAATAGTTCCTACAAGTTACATAAATAGGCATACTTTTGACAGGCCTGTTGGTCTAATGGTTAGTGGCCCTGACTATTATACCAGAGATCGTGGGTTCAATCCCCACCCAAGACAAATGTTTGTGTGATGAGCATGATCATTTGTCCAGCATCTGGGTGTAATTTATCTATAGATAGTATTTAGAGTATATTGATCAATTTTCCAGTACTCATAATACAAGCTCTGCTTAGTTTGAGACCAGATGGCGTTGTGTGAAAATCATGGAATATTTATTTAAAAAGAAATATATTTTAGTAACTAGCTTTTGCCCGCGGCTTCGCACGCGTTAAGAAGTATTATTGTTTAGCAAGTTAGTGTAAAAATTAGGGCCTACAAAACTTCCTTGTACACAATATTCTTAACTAATTTGTCATTTGGCGCTAAACCTATCAAGCTACTGGGAGAACTTACTCGTGAGCAAGCAACATAGAACTGCCCATAAAAGAAGCAATGTTTTCTCAAGTCAATACCCGCAAATTTGAGAGTTTGCCCCTGAGACTTGTTTATAGTCATGGCTAGTCAAAAATCTAAGAAGATTTCTTCAAACATCCCCTATTTCATCCCCTTAGGTGTGGAATTTATCAAAATCTTTCTTAGCGGATGCCTACATTATAGTACCTATGTGCATGTAAAGTCTCAGCCCGATCGGTTTAATTTTGACAAAGTTTCATAAAAAATTTCATCCCCTATTTTATCCCCTTGGGGGTAGAATTTATCAAAATCCTTTCTTAGCGGATACCTACGTCATAACATCTACCTGCATGCCAAATTTCAGCCCGATCCGTCCAGTAGTTTGGGCTGTGCGTTGATGCATTAATTTCGATCGAATTTGATTACCATAAAAACGGTTCTAGTGAGTTAATCTTAAAAGATAGACAAATACTGTCGCGGACATTTTTTTAGATCATTTCAATAGGAATAATTCTTACATACATATATTGTGTGTATCTTGAACCGTTTTCGCAGCGCACGCAACAGAAGCCCTCAAGGATGAAAAAAAAATCCCGTTTTTTTACACATTTACCATTATTTCTTCGCTCCTAATAGTTGCAACGTGATATTATATAGCCTAAAGCCTTCCTCGATAAATGGTCTATTCAACACAAAAAGAATTTTTCGATTCGAACCAGTAGTTCCTGAGATTAGCGCGTTCAAACAAACAAACTCTTCAGCTTTATAATATTAGTATAGATTACCAGCTATTTTTTCTCTTAACACCATAAGTCGATCCTCTGTTATAACTCTCTCTATATTTCTGCTTTTCATAGTCTTTTCTAAGGCGTAGAAGAACGGCCGGCTCATACTGAATCCTGTTTCCATTTCGACGTAAGCTCTGATTTTCATGACGTCGACTTTTAGTTTTAGTAGGTCCATTATCTGAAATAGGTACAAATACAGATTGAAATTGTTTGTTGCTTTTATTCGATCATGTTACGTTAGATATTTTTATGTTCTTGTTATCTTTTCAATACTGAACAATTACATCGAATAATGGCATGGGTTCACTAAAACCTTTACTAAAATTATACTTGGTTTCTTAAAGGTCATTAGGTATATTGAGCAACTACAAAAATTGCCGCTTTACAATATTTTGCCTTGATTTTGATTCCTGGCATTTCACGGAGTCTTGGCCAATGATATTAATTATGAAATGTTGGGAATTGTCTTAATTTAAGATGTAGGAAGATAGATGGCAAGTCTTGTGTTCAAACAATACTTACCAGATATCAATTACTACACTTATTTTCTTTGACATTACAGATAGCAATTACAAAACTTTTCTTCCTTACCTCCTCTTTAATATGCGGCGGCAATCGTCTTCCATGTTGTAACTTATAAAATTCCTCTAAAGATAACTCATGATCATGATGATTACATACATATACTACAGTCAATTCCTTTTCACTAGGCAGATGTCTTAACTTTATCTTGCAAGGGCAATTAGTCTTCATGTTATTGTTTCTGAAAATAAAGGAGTAAAAATCATAACATATAAATGGTATTTAATGTACTTGGATGTTAAGTGAATAATGCGACAATACCACTTTAGTAAACACGTATATTACTATGCACATTGCGAGTTTTTAAATCAGAAATAATTTTAGCAACACAATCTGATAATCGTTTATGTGGTTTTTTTTTTGCAAGATACATGATTCTAAGTCCAGTCACTAAAAAAATGAAAGGTTACAGACAAATTATTTAATCAATTTTTTATATTTAGATACCTTTTCCTTAATCCCTTTTTCTTATACTTCTCCTTATTTCTTAAATAAACACAATTATACGTAAACGATTCATATTCCGTGTTAGGTTTGCGTGAGTCTGAACATTTGTAATAGAACCTCCATCGTTTGGCATTCTCATTTAAGTATTGTACAAAGTCTTCTTGCGACCTGAACTTGTCACCTGGCTTTACTAGTTTCTCATCTTCATGTAGGTATAAATCCTTGTGGTCTGTGCAGTATTCACTGTATGGGAGGAAGATTAATGCTGAAAATAAAATAAATTTATAATTTACTGCCTCTGGCCCGCAATTATCAGTTATAGCTGCGAAAAAATAACCCCATCTGACGCAATCGGTTAAAAAGTAGCTTGTGTTAATCCAGGGTGTAAGGTAACTCCTCAATAAAATTCATCAAAACCGCATTTATAATTTTAGTAGGATGTACCATTTTTTTATCCAAGCAAACTAAGACTTCTGTTGCATTGATTTCATAAACATTGTCATGATTATTAGAATTAGAATCATGTGAGTCTTGTTGCACACTTTGCAGTCTTGGTGCTTTGAAAACATATTTTGTGTAAGCTGCATTAGCAATCCAATTGGAAAGTATAGAATCATGACAAATTCAAGGTTTTAACTATAAAGCAAAACAATATACCTTTTTTAGCACTTATTCTGCTATCTTCAGTGCTTGTATTCATCTTGCCTAGTGAACTTCCCGAGTCATGTAAATATCTGAAATCGTAAGGAACTAATAATAATAAAGTGAACCAAAAATTCGAATTGTAAATGCTAAGTTTGAGTTTGGGTAATCATATTAAATTACAATAACAATTTCATGTATGAATATCGTAATATCATATTTACAAAGACTTTTGAAATAATTGTTATTAATGGAACTATTCTATGGATGTATTCTTTCTCTTGAAACTTGAAAAAACCACAATTAAAATACATTGAATGTGGCATGGGAGCCAGGAGGGATTTTGACTTATACTATGTATTTTACTTCTATACTTATACTTCTGTACATGGATGGATGCATAAAATCTGGTAAACATAATAAATTTCTAGCAGACTTAATGTGGATAATATTACAGTAAATATGTGTATGCAGTTACCTAACTGTTGTCTGTTCATCCGTAGTATTTGGTGAAGTTTGGTAAGTTTCCTCTTTGACATCTACATTCATAGCCACATCATCCGCAGACTCATCCAAATAGCAGTGGTCCTCATTAAAGTGTTTGTCAAAACCCATTTCTGAAAACAACAAGAATAAGATGACAACATATTTTTTGATGTTCTGTAAATATTAATGTTATTTTATAGGTTTAGTTTTAAATGAGTAAGTTTCATAGTTTCTATCACACATTGTAAAAGGGAATTAAGTCAATAGGGCTCATTATACAGTACATTAATAAACGAATGCTAAAGCAATACTTAATACTAATATTTACCATATAATATGCTGCTTTTGATAGTTTTTATTGGCAATACTGACTTTTATTGTTTATTTATTTTTTATTTGAATACTCATTACTAAATTTTGTTTATAGTTCTCACAAATAGTGATAAATTATACCTGTAGATATACAGAACAAAATGTTTTTAAGCAATTTGATAAATGATTTAATCAAGTGAGTCTACAGTAACCAAGTTATAAACACAGGATTCTTCGAAGTTGCACAACAGAATCCAGTTGGAGGCAACATAAATTGGTGTTACCCTGTCTGGGAGTTACACTATTAAAGCTGGGACTTACACTATTAAAGCCTCCATGAAGTAGTAAAGTAGTCCGTCAGATAGAAAGCATTTTAGATATTTTCTACATTAGCCAAAGCACAACATAGTAACTATTAAAAAGAACTTTTTATGCGATTATGCGAATACTGCTACTAAAGAGACACATAAAGGTTGAAGTACTTTAGAACTTATTATTATTATTACTAGCCTGAGATGTCCCACTGCTGGGCAAAGGCCAGAACTAACTAATTAATTAACTTCTAATTAACTTTAGAACTTAAATGAAAAATTTTAGGATGTGATATAAAACATAATGAATGTGCTAGAAGATAAATAAAGCAAGTTATGTGATAACATATAAGCAACAACACTTACCATAACCAAATAAACATCACATAAAAAGTATTTTTTTGTAGAGATGTTCTTAAGTTTTAACAACAAAGTGCTGTCTAGATATTTTAATAAATAAGTTCAAAATTAATTGCTTTTAAGAATGACCTTATCTCAGGATATTTATGTTCTGATTACTGCAAGCTACATCGAAATATAAACAAAAAAAATAAAAATGATCTAACACGCGTAACACATTGAAGGCAATCAGCGAGATAAAGTAGATTTTTGTACGAAATAGCATGGAGAGTGCAGTGCAGATAATAAAAGTACAAAGAAGAGCTGTCAAACATGTCATTGTCAAGTTTAATAGTAAAAATAATCAGGACATGGTCCTTTAAGTTAGTCATAAAATAAATTTCGGTGTTCAAAAATAATTGAAGGAGAGCCTTCAAGGAGAGACTGCGTTATTTTATACAAGCTGACGGTTTGACAACGCATGCTCCCAACATAGATGAAAACGATTGAGCCATTATGAAAATTCGATAATGATTACTCTAACAGGTACACGGTATTAAAGGTGTGTAAAATTAATAATTTTGCGCTGTCACGTTTCTACAATTGCTACAAAATTTATCCCTCTGGAACTCTATCCCGGCTAACCCTTGGGAACTCACTCCCGGCTATCCCTCGGGAATTCTACCCCGGCTTAATTCTGTATACACCGTGATTTTTAGGTCGTTTTAAAAAAGTCGTCCACACAATGTATCCGTCATAAAATACCTCTAGGCGCGAATATATTTTTTTTATCATTAATTAAAATAATATGCATGAAAAAAATAAATAATACATTGGAAATATGAAACATCCTGTTAAAAATGTTTACGTATCAAACTGTTGAAGATACATGCTACATACTTACTGCGAACATTATGATTGCAATAGTAAGACAGCTGTTTTACGCTAAGGTGAATGACCTGTGATAAGACGCCGCCGCGCCGCCCGCGCGGCCCCTTTGGCACAAGGTTCGGACCGCGCTCACTACAGAGTGTTCGTAAAACTGCCTTGTGTCATAATAATGAATAATATTTTTATTCATTCAAATCTTAAAAAAAACATATTTTTTTATTACAAACGTTTACTAGTCATTGGATACATGAACTGGGCGGCTTTTTTAAAACGACCTAAAAGTCACGGTGTATAGTTTGTTGACACCCTTGATTAACACAAGGTCTTTTTTAACCGACGGTGGCAGTGCGTAGTGAGGGGTAATGTTTTTCAGTTATAAACGACATTCACACGGGCGAAGTTGTAGCCTAGTAAGGTTATAAGAAAGTGCTAGTTTTCCCTTTTTGATTCCTGATGAAATTGAACACTCCTACAATCAATCAATCAATCAATCAATCTTTATTTGTGAACACAGGTACATACAAATAGGTCTTATATAAAAATACATATAGTCGAGCTCTGAGTTCTACCAAAGAAATTGGTGTACAAATAATTAGGGTTATTCAAAAAATGCCATATTCAATTTATATAAACCAAAGAAATACCTATCAATTAATTAATCATAAAGTATTCAATTATTGTATTATAGAAATTATACAGTGGTATTACATTTTATTTACGGCTAAGTCATATTTTATCATTTAGAAATTCGTCTATAGAGTAATACGTCTTATCTATTAAAAACAAATACAATTTACCCCTGAACTTGCGGATATTATCTTCACTCCTTATGCTTTTCGGTAATTTATTATAAATCTTTGGAGCCATTACAAAGATACTGTTTTTGTAGAGAGCGGTATTAGATCCTACTATTTGCAACCGGTCACAGCGGCGCTGACTAGTTACTCGAGCAAATTTATCTGGGTTATTTTTTACAAACATACATGTTTCAAAGATGTACAACGACGGCATAGTTAAAATTTTTGAATTTTTGAAAAATGGTTTGCAACTGTCTGTTGTTTGTAAATTATATATAGCTCTAATGCACCTTTTTTGGCACTTAAATACTATATCTTTACCCGTAGCATTGCCCCAAAATATAATCCCATACCTCAATGTTGAGGCCACCAAACCATGATACGCTGTTAAGACTGTTGCTCGATTGGCCGTTTTACTTAACATGTGCAGGGCATAGGAATACTGATTTAACTTACTACATACCCTGTCTATATGAGAATTCCATTTTAAAGTGTTTTCTATGTTTAGTCCAAGAAATTTTGTTACTTTTGTATCATTAATAATTTTATCCTTGTATTTAATATTTATGTCTAAGTTGTTCACTCTTTGTTGAAATTTCATTAATACTGTTTTTTCAAGATTTATAACTAAATTATTATTTTGCAGCCAATTGACAACTGATTCTAATGTGGAATTAATCTCAGTCTCTAATGTGCTTACATCATCACTATTAAAAAGTAAGGTACTGTCATCTGCGAACATTGTCATAGGATATGGGGATGCATTAGGAAAGTCGTTTATGTAGATAATAAATAGGGCCGGTCCAAGTACACTACCTTGTGGTACTCCACAATTTACAGTTCTATAGCAAGATTTGTATTTTGTTTCGGTTTTATTATATATTCTACTAACTGTCGTTATTTGTTGTCTGTCACAAAGGTATGATTCTATTAAATCTGATATATTTCCTCTTATTCCGTATGCGTTAAGTTTATTTATCAATATTTTATGGTCTACGCGGTCAAAAGCTTTTGACATATCCATATAAAGCGCCAGAGTTGGCAGTTTCTTATCTATTCTATCGCTAACCATATGCAAGAAATCATAAATTGCCATGTCAATAGATCTGTTTTTCCTAAATCCCTTTTGGTTATCAACAAACAAGCTATTTTTTTCAAAGTATGAAGTAAGTTGATAATATATTGCTTTCTCTATAATTTTTGAAAAAATTGGTACCAATGCTATGGGTCTGTAACATGACATATCTTCCCTATTGTCTTTTTTGAATAGAGGTTTTATAATTGTTATTTTTAATTCTTCTGGAAAGTAGCCATGGTATATACAGATATTTATAAGATGACTCAACACAGGAGCAATTATTGTGGAGACTTTTTTGACAATGTTTGTAGCTATATCATCATAGCCAGTGCTAGACGTATTCTTAAGGGACATAATAATTTGGTAAATGTCTTGCGGTATTGTCGGCGACATAAACATAGAATAAGTTCTACTATTTATATTGTTATTATTTTTATTTGTGTCTAAATTATTTACTGCTTTTACTTGATCTACAAAGTAGTTGTTAAATGCTTGTGATATATCAAGAGGTTTAGTTAAAATCTTATCACTTGATTTTATTTTCATTATGGATTCATCTGGTAAATTGTATTTTTTATTATTTTTATTTATTATCTTCCATGTTGCTTTACATAGATTCTGAGCTGAGTGTATGAAACGGTTATTATGGCCTCTTTGTGTGAGGTTTATAACTTTCTTTAGCCGATTTGAAAGCATTTTAAAGTTTGCTTTATTTTGCTTATTTGGTAATGACCGGTACTTCCACAGCAATTCTCTTTTTCTTTTACTGCAAATCTTAATGCCACGACTAATCCATTTGGCTTTTTCTTTAGTCGATACACGTATTTTTATATTTGGAAAACATAAATCATATAGTAACTTGAAAAGGTCATAGAATAATGTGAATGCCTTAGCGGGATCCGTTTCCTCGTATACATCTGTAAAAGTGATAGCTTTAATGTTGTCTATGAATTTTTGAACATTTTCTTTTGAGTAATCTCGTTTAGTTGTGTACCAGTAATTTAATAGGCATGTTCGTCTAACTGGACATCGCAGGAGTTGCGCCGTATGATCGGATATCGCTAGCTCCAAGACTTCTCCTTCTGACCCTCTTACATTATGAATGATATTATCTATGCAAGTCCCACTGCCTAATCTTAGAGAGTACAATATTTTATACTTTAACGTTCTTAACGTATCGGTCAAAGTTTACCACTGTCAGGGACCTATTTAGATATTGAGTGGTAGCGTCGAACTGTAATTCTGACCTTCACAGTGTAATTCAGACCTCCATGACTTTTTAATTTTTACGTTCCTGATGGTTTTGAAACCTATGGCCAAAACCAAAATTAAACTGCCATCTCTATTGTTTATGTTTTACGACAAAAGTGCAAATTACGACGCCTGTCATTAATGTCATTAGAAGTCAAAACAAAAAAAAGAAAATAAACATGTGAACATCTTGGCATTGTCGGCCACTTTCGATGGGAGATAATTACTGAAGTCACAACATTTTGAAATCTCCAGTCCTTACCATGATCGTTGCTCTTCAGACTTTAATTTTTTTCCGTGAATCTTTGCTGACTGCGTTGGACAGATTGCTTCGCCCTTACTACAAGCAGTTTACTTTGCCATTTACTAGAAATGGAGCCGTTGCAGATGATGAGGAGCCGGAAGAACAGGTGTTCGCCGAGTTCGACGACGAGAAGGGGGTTGTGTTTTACCCGCCAATGTACGCGCAGAGGTATGCCGCCGTCAGCGACTGTCTTATGGACCCCCGGTGGGGCGGGAAGTTAGAAAAGGTATTGTTGGATTATCTATTGAAAGTACTACTTCAATCTGGTATTCAAAGTAGTACCTAGATACACATACTCACCTATCAAGTATTTTGTACCTTGCTAACGAATTATGGAGCCAAACTTTTCTGAAGAGAATTTAAGTAGGTAATTAGGTTTATTTAAGAAATTTGCAATAATTGAAGTATTTTTATTAAAACTTGTTCTAGAAACAGTTTTTTGTCTTACTATTCTTAATTAAAAAGAAAGTATTGAACCTTCTTGCTATACTTATTAATCTGTTTGATGCTTAGATTTATATTTGTTTTCTATATTACTTTCTATTAATATATTATTTTGCATGTCTCAAACTGTAATATTAACTGTATAAATGAAAATAAATTTCAAAATGTTTGTAAACAGTATTCAATCAAGTATTCTGAAAGAAATTTTAATAAAATTAAAAGAAAAATCTAATAGAAACATTGTTTTTACAGGTTGTGGATTTCGGCTATCATGACATGAGTTTTGTCAAATACCTGAAGGAAGTACCTGGCATTCATTGTATTCTCGGTGTTGACATTGAGACCATTCCTCTCCGATGCTCATCAGACCTGCTTGGAGGAGATGATTATGCTCCCAAGAGAGAGAGCCCCCTGCAAGTTGTTGTAAGCATACCATGAAGTTTGAATAGTTTAAGTAATAGTTTTTACTGTATTCTGCTAAATTACTCAAAAATTCTAATATAATCATCTTTCTGCCCTTATCCCATTTTACTTGAGGTCGGTGCAACTAATTTTTTGCTTCCAGTCTCCCTTATCAAAAATTCTAAGAATGTTTAAAACCTTCAATCAAGCATTTTATCAATTTTAAATTTTATTACAAAAGTATTTAACACTTTTAATACTTACGCAATAAAATTAAAAAAGTAGGCAGTACATAAATATTTTAGTGACAAAAATACAGACTCATTTCATAATTTACTATAATTTCTATTCAATATTCATTTCAGCTTTTCCAAGGCAATGCCGCAGACCCTGACTATAGACTAATCGGCTGTGACGCAGTAGTGGCCATAGAGATGATAGAGCACATGCTTCCTCACGATCTGGACCGGCTAGTGCACACTGTCTTTGGCTTTATCAAACCCTGGATTGTGGTATTCACCACTCCAAATGCTGATTTCAACGCTCTCTTCAAATCTTTAGAGAAGAATGGACTTAGACGTTGGGATCACATGTTTGAGTGGACAAGGGAACAGTTTCATGACTGGTAATTATTTTTTAATTGTTAAGAAAATGATTAATTTGTAGAAAATAAGTAAAATTGTATCTTAGCTGCAGCCAAGATAAATATTTATCCTTATAAGTAATGACTATTTGCAGAAGCATTTCCGTATAATTTACTCAATTAAAGCTGCTAACACACATATTTGCAACGTCGATAGTTAAAATAATGCTGGATGCAGGCTTCTAATCCATCTTTCTAGAAACTTTCGGTGGGTAGCTATACCCAGCTGTGGACATTCTATAGCTAAGATGATGTTGATAAAAGCAGTTTAATATTTCTTTTTTAAAATCATTCCATACTCCAAATATTAAAAGTATATTTTTTTATTCAAGACAATTCTTTAAATATTTGTTTGCAGGTGCAGTAACATAGTGGTAAGATATCCACAGTACACGGTGACATGTCAGGGCATTGGGCCCGGACCGCCTGGGACATTGCACTTTGGCTGCTGCAGCCAGTTAGCCCTGTTCATATCCAAAGACTACCATAAACAGCAGGACTTGCATCTTAACAGCTTAGCTTTGGTTTCTGGTTAGTATTTTATTATAGCTTGTCTTTAAAGTTTTTTGTAGTAGTATTTGTGGCGGTGGTGGTGCGACGATCTAGTGAAATTTGCGGAGCGCTCGTTGCCAGTAATGGCAAAATATAGAAAGGTTTGGAAGAAAATGGGGGAGGCCTTTGCCCAGCTGTGGGATCTCAGACAGGATAAATATAAAAAGAATGCTAAACAAGATTTTTTTAAGGAGTAATTACTTCGCACGGGTGCGGTTCTGATGTTATATTATACCTATGAATCCTCTTGTAACATTCTTTCTGTTAAAAAGACTGGATCAATACCCATTGCATAGCTTTAAAGATTTAAGCATTTGGGACAGACAGCCGCAGGAAACTACTTTGTTTCATACTATGTTATAATTTTTGTGCCATACTCTTAAGCAAAGGTTTCCTTCATTTAGCTGCGAACTGTGTTTTTAACTACTTTATTATCACCCTCATTTGACTGTTGAATGATTTATTATTTCGAAAAGAATTTAAATTTCAGACAAATTCTTAACTCTGCTATATTTACACATTGAAATTACCTATGAAAATATACTTGTCGGCTTTTATTAAACTTTATTGTAAATAAACATAGATTCTTTTTTCAGCCCCAAGCCCGCACGAGTATAGCGAAGTGTTTGAAGGCTGGGACAGCGAGAACGACGCACGCAATGAGAATGTAGCTACCCCGCCTGTAATGTATGTACTAAATGCAATTTTAAAATCTCTCATTCTACTTATATAATAAATGCGAAACTTTGTGGGTATACACGGATAGACGTGTGTTACTCTTCCTCGGTTAACGGGCTAGGCTGGAGATAACCGTTTGCGTGTGAGGGGGGGGGGGGAATATTTTTGCAGGTGATTTACAGTGCATTTACGCGGGTGATGTCGCAGGCAACTGCTAGTCTTTCATATGGACACCAGCCAGCTACGCAGGACATATTATAGTGCACAAGCGTGTGCGTAATCACAGATGCACTCTATTCCTTTACTCTCATAGCCCGATGGGACGGCAATCCGACACGACCGGAGAGACATCGGGCGCTGCTTTCGAAAAGTATACGACAAATCATCCACATACAATCTATACCCATACCTAATTTGCCTTCAAACATTCCAGCGCGGAATCTCTAACCGAGCTCCTATATCCTCAAAAGCAGTCCCACGTGACTCTTGTGATCTCCTCCACACTGTGCACTATGCCTTCGTTCGCCGTCGACACGTACAGCTACCGCGACAAGACGCTACAGTGTAACTTGGACACTGAAGTCGGCAAGAGCTTCCTCATGTTTGATAACGAACAGTATTTCGATGTGGTTATACCGAGGAGACGGGTCAATCATAAAGTTTATGAGATTGAAGATGTTTATAGCAGGTTTTGAATGATTGATTTTATAGTACTGTGGATTGTTGTATGTTGTAGTCCTTAATTTTACAGTACTGTTTTTTTCACTGGATTGTATTGTAGTCTAATTACGGCATTCGATCTCATTATATTATAATCTTAATGGACGACAGAATTCGTAGGATGTCACAAATTGTGGTAGCTTTTGTGGCATCCAATACATTTTAACCATACACATGTAATATTAGTTAGATCCAATTTTGAAGTTTTGACAATTTTCACGTAATGTTACTTTAATCTGTAAAAGCTTAAATTAGCACAACCATTCCGTATGTTTAGTTAGTTCAGGACTCACGTTGACTCATTTAGGCCACGCCCACAAAATGTTCCAAAACGCCCCTCTAGAAACAAAACAAGCTACTTTAAACCTTATCAAGCAGATAATAAAACCCACATTCACAGGTTAAACTGTTGCACTCTGCAAGTGAAAAAATTCTCCAAAACCACACAGAATTTGATGGCGAAGAACAAGATTGACTCTTTAGTTCACACTAGGGAAGTCGTGGATGAGATACGTCACCTCACAAAGACGCTGAACTTCAACAAATTGCCTCAGAACCAGCATGGCGATGGCTCTCAGATCTGGTGTAATATTAATTGGGGGGAGAACGCCCCGTATTGGAACCAGTATTATACGATCGTTAAAGAGTATAATTATCCGTTTGAGGTAAGTTTTGTTATTTAATTGGCTCTTGTTGTTGTATTGATATATTTTGGTTTGAATATTTTTTTAGCCTGTTGTTAGTTTGTTGATTGTGAGCTTGAAATGGGAATAAAACTGAGTATTATTATTCAAAAGGTGCAGTCATCATCACATCAGACATCCTATAATTACTTTAATTACCGACTCCTTGGTCAAGGTCTACCAATTTCTCAGCCACTTTAGTATTTCAACTTCCCAAAAAAGACAACGATAATTAACACGTACTATCATCATCAACTTATCCCAGTCCACTCCTGGACATTTCTCTCTCCAAGTGCACACTACTGAGATCTGTTTTCAGCTACTCGCATCCAGCTTCTACCACGTACTAAGCATATTAAATCTATATTATATCTCGCAATTTTGAATTTCAGACCAAATCGGAAGAGGTTCGCATTCTCGACCTTATATCTGAAGAGATCAACCGGCTAGTTGACACTCAGTGCGATGAAGAGTTCTCCGTGGATGTCAACCGGCTAGAGATACCGATGTCGCATCTCATGAATGTGGTGCAACACATCACTGATGACGTCAACAAGGTTCGGTTAGTATCACAGGAAAGTAAAAAAGCTCTTTAATTGAAATGAAATTCAAGATCAAAATATAAAACCAAAAAAAAAGAATTGAAATGAAGTAGCTTTTTATAGTGCAACTCTTTTGATAGTAAATTTAAAATATTCGGAGAGTATGGGTGACCTCTCTTCAGTTTACACATAAAAAAAAGAACATCAATGTTTGTATATCATTCACAATTGATTTGTCGGTATTGACATTTAATAAAAGTTCTTATCATAAATAACTATAATACAGCATCTTATAATGTCAAAAGCTAATAAATTAAATTATTCAGTTAATATGACTAAGACAGTGATGAGTATGAATGTTGATGGGTGGAGAGGAAGGGGAAAGCCAAAGAAAAGATGGATGGATTGTGGATGAGGATTTATATTATTATGAGTAAATGGTAGTGTGATGGCTGATACAGGAGAATGGAAGAAAAAAACGTGTTGCGCCAACCCCGAGTAAAATGGGATTAAGGCAGGAAGATGATGATTAACAATACTCTATTTTCCCACAGAGATCTCCTAGAATGGAACGGCTATGAGATAATGAATGACGTGGTGATACATTCCCGTTTGGTGGTCGACACTACATCTGTGGTCACGCACGAAGAGGAGTGGCAGGATAACGACACTGTTTCTGACGTAAATGAACTTTCTTTTGTTAAACTGTAGTTCTATTGTGGCCATAACTTTTGGAATGTCTATGGTGCCGATAAATTAGAGGCTTGAGGAAGCGCTAAAGGCCAGGCAAGTTAGTTTGTTGTTTACGCTGTTTATTATGGTCTACTTTCATATTTAGATTCAATACGTATTAATAAGAAAATATATCACTTCCCATCGCAAAAATAACACCCAATATGCTATGTTACTGGCGTAGTGGCGCTGCTACTGGGCTTACAATAATTAATGAAAACAGTGACGCCACTGCAGCGCTTCCTCATTCCTCTAGGGCACCTCTTAAAAAACTTGAGAGTTTCTTGTATGTGGTTAGTTGTACCGCAAGCCTCTTGGTCGTATTCAAGAACAGCTTACTTTTTGACAAGTGCAATGTAGAGCGAAAGATATATTGATTAAGAATGTCACTTAGCAAAGTTTTGTTGTTACATACGGTCGCTTGTGTCTCAACTACGTTAGAGCTTGTTCCCACTATGTAGTCTGTCGGGACGATTTTTACTGACATTTTTTAATCCGACAGATTGACATAACGGTAACGAACTCTTTATTGATGCTATTGTTTGATTCGGATCGAAAACCGTCCCAGTTATTTTATAAGAATAAGTAAATGATCTGACTGTCATTGTGTAATAAATTATTATGTACACCTGTACTTATTATAAAAGTATGCATCTCCTACATGTATGAGTAAAACAAGAAACACAGAAAAACACAACTTCAAATATATATTGTAGTCACTAGTTGTTTTTAAAGTATAACATAGCATTTCAACAATTATATTAGCTGTTACTTTAAAGTGTATTTAAAAATATTGTTTTAATTGAGTATCCATTTTAGTTTGAATGTAAACCTAGTTTAGTAAGTTATGTCAGTTTATGAGTATGCATATGTAATTGTCTATGTTATACATAAAATGTTTAAGTTTAATTAAAAATTTTGTACTTTTATATTTGTTTTTTTTACTTCACCCTTTCAACTTATCTTCGTTTTCGAATAGTGTAAAACAGACCATCATTTTGTGTGCAGGTCTAGTTAATTATACGCCATTTTTTATTGAAATCAATAAGGTTCTGCCTGTTTCTCACATAACTTTGTTTGCAGTGGGACACTACTGATGTTCATTCCACAACTATGTCAGATGGCAGCACTACCGTACCGGACCATCATGGTTAGAGATTAATCATAGAAATAACTTGTTTATTCTCTGTCTTTCGCCAACTTAGGCCAGGCTTGCCAAACGCTTTGGATGACCAGCCTGTAATCGATGTAGCCTGTAAAAGCCTGGAGGCTAACTGCGGGCTACATTTAAGCCTTAGCGGTAGGTAGGTTTTAAAAGATTAACTTATGCAGTTTCTTGCCGGTTCTTCTCCATAAGAATGACATTTTGGAATCGCGCAACTAGAGTCAGTAAACGCTTGAGACGAAATAAAAACCTTTTGATTTTGGTATGCTGTCAATCTAGAAAAGGAGACAATGAAAACAACAAAACTTTTATTTTAATAATTGCCTACAGGATCTATCAAAGTTATCTTGTCATCATGCTTATCTGAAATCATACGTGTATCAAAGTAAACCAGAATTCTGTCCCTCAAAGGTCGTTGTCTCCGCCGTGCACTGGACACTAAAGTACGCAATCTGAGAGCGATGCTATCAGCTGACGAGGATATAACCACCGAACTGGACAGGGTCGTCTGTAGGCTGATGAGGTTGGCCCTACAGACCAGTAGGGGGCGCACGTCGGCCCCCCCCACGAGATGGATGCAATGCAAGCTGCTCGACTTGTTGACCCCTCACAGAAAAGGCGATTGGGCGACGCGAAGAAGCATTTCATTGAGAGCGATCCCGTTACTAAAGCTATTGAGTTTGGTATGTACTTTAATTGGTCTTATAAGTAACTTTGAGGCTGGTACTATGTAGAAGAGTTCTTGTCGCAATTTTGTAAAGTGACGTTTTTTACCCGAGAATTTTCATGGACTCTCTCGAATTTTGATATCTATCCTTTTTCTATACCTGGGATCATGGGAGCGCAATGTGAACCACCGCGATTTGACATAAAAACTAAATTGAAATTTCAGAACAGTCATAGGTGATTAGGTCTTATTTACTACCTGTGTTTATACGACTTCTGCATAGGAAACTAAAATTTTCAGAAATCCCAGTAGTAATAAAGTTTGCCACAGACAGAAGTTTGATCAAGACACCAGAGTGTGAGTTTTATTGATTACTACTTAATTTGTCTTTGAAAATCCAAGCATTTGGGGTTCCATGGTCGGCCTTTGGACTTACAAATAAACTTGTGCCACTTATCTTCTTACTCTTGACAGATAGCACAGCCTATTCCTAAATAAATTATTGACGGAGCCATGATCCAATCAAAATATTTAAAATGTTTTTGTAGTAGGTTGTAACTTATAGACCCGTTTAACTTTTAGGAAGGAAATTGTGGATAAGTATCGCCACTTGCTTCAGCCTTTGGGTAAGTTATAATCACTTCTATTTTTTTAGGCTGTCTACCCGTCAAACTGAGAACCGGGTAAATATTGACTAATGAGAGAGTACGAAATCTCCTCCTCTGCAGTCATGTGACCCTATCGGTTACTATTTATCAATATAATAATAATAATATATTGGTTTCTAACTTGATGCGGCAGGCGCCGCTGTTGCGCGCGCTTCGCATTTCTCAAACTTTTGGAGACGAATATATTTTGTTGCTCTCTGAATGAATTCACAAGGAGTACATTATTATTATTATAAAATGTAGATAAGTTAGGAAATATATCATGTAGGTTTAAGATTGCTACGCTATTGTAAGTAAAAAATCTAATATATAAAATTCTCGTGTCACAGTTTTCGTTGCCATACTCCTCCGAAACGGCTTGACCGATGTTGACGAAATTTTTTTGTGCTTATCCGGTATCTATGAGAATCGGCCAACATTTATTTTTCATAGCATTTTTTTTTCGCGAACGAAGTCACAGCTAGAAAATAAGTATATTCCTCCGTCTCTCGGCAGCTATGTTCCGTTTAGATGGACAGTCTATACAGTTTTTTTTCAAATTACATAACAATTTATTTTTAACAGAGAAAACGACAAATACCGATATGCAGGTTGGCTCTACAAATGAAATAGAAGTAGAAGATGACTTCCTGAGCACTACAAGCAATGAGTTTATGAAAGGTAAGTGTTAATGCCATTATTAAATCATATTCGTTTTATTGTATACAACGTGTCACAAATATCCCGGTCAAATTTTAAACGCTAATTTCTTGTTCAACATTTTCATAAAAAATGCAAGCCAATTTAAAAAAAAGAAAATTTGAGTAACCATACAAAATGGTCATCACCTCAAAAATTGGGAATGGATTTTTGGACGAATATGTTTATTTCATTGTACAGAAGCAGTATTCAAATGTAACTGGGGTCTGTTTAAATAAGTTCTAAAAATACATGCTTGTAATTAACATAGTTATTTTGAACACTTTGAAGGTATTTCTCCGAGCCTAGTTATTCCCCAGCCTGTATTCAGCTCAGAGGTATTTGAGCCTGAACATCCATCTCCAAAAGAATCGCCCCTAGAAAGGACGAAAGCTTGGCTAGACGAAGATGTTGAAGTTGTCCCGTACCCTGAACATGACGTGAATTACGAACAAAACATAAGTTCCGGGGACACCGACCACAGTACCACGAATGCTAGGCACAAGCACAAGAAGACAGGCAAAAAACACAAGCCCATCCCTAACAAAGAAATAAAAGAAGTAGAACCTCCACTTTGTAAGCCATCGCAAAGTAAAAGTTCGCACTCCAAGTATAAAATTAAACGTGAACTAAAAAATAAGAAGAACAGCGGTACTAGAATATCGAAAAAAGAACTTAATAAAAAGAAGTCCAGTTACAGTAGCTTATTTAAAAATGCTGGTGGAAGACATCCGTCGACTGGATACGAGAGCTGCGTTGTGAAGTGTAATAAGAAAAGTGAAGAGGTTCAGTATATAAACCCGGCTAAAATCACGAAACCGGTAAATATTTTTTTATTTATTTAATATAAGTACCTAAGTTTGGCCGACGTGGTTCTATCATTAATTATGACAAAAAATGATTGTTGTTTTTAGATTCCAGAAAGCTTAATCGAACTGTGTCATCCAGAGTTAAAAGCAGAAAAACTTGTCAAGGAACAAAAAGCGGCGAGTATTCCTGATGAACCGAATAATTTAGTGATATCCAACCAAACTAGTAACATATCAGCAACTGAAGAAAGTTTCTGTATTGATATAGTGATGCATGATTTTGAGGAAACTATAGCCCTACGCAGAACTATTGGAACGGATGCAGACGCATCAGCTGTAGTAGTAGAAAAAGATCCCTGTGAGACCTTAAGTCTGGATATCGATGATAATTTATGCACTAAACACGAAGTCAGTACAGAGAATGTGCAGTCACAAACAATATTTCTTAATGGTGAATATTGCCCATTTATGTATTATATTTATAGCACTGATTTGACAAATAATAAAAATATTCTTTTTGGCTTTCTTTAGACATCAATGAACCAAGTACTTCAAAAGGAATTCGTCATAATCTAAGCACCGATGTTCAATGTGGGCCGGACACATTGGCAGCTTACCCTATGCTATCTGCATCCACATCCTTAGTTAGAGACCCACAGGTTTTTTCTACGGGAATTAAGATTTGTGATGCAGTTGCCGACGTTAAAGCCATAGGGACAGATTTCGGCACCTCCACTCAAGATAATTTCAATCTTACAACGATATCACCCAGGCAAAGATCTGTCGGGATCAAAATAAAAGATTCTGACTCAAACCTCTGCACTCAGACAGAGTCCACAATGACCATAACTACTCCCGTGCCCGATACAAATATGGCAGAAGCTGATTTTGAAGTTTCTCGCAGCCAACCTGTAAACAGTCTTGTATCGTCCCCTGAAACAAAACTTTTAAAACCAATATCAAGCACTTTACAAATAGAGGAATCAGTATCAGAATTTTGTGCGCCGAGTGTCGCCAGCTCAGCGAAAACTCTCTCATGCCTTACGAACGTATCAAAAAATACTAGCGATATTCTGATTGAGGGTTCTGTGAGCAAGGACGGGCGAGTAGTAGAAAAGAAACCAAACGATAAAACTCCACGGCCAAAGTTGTGCTGTGGAGGCGTTCACATTCATAGTTACAGAGAAAAACAAGTCTCTGAAGACATTGTCTACCAAGGAGAGTGGCAGCGGTGCAGGCCAAAGACTCTTGCACGGAAAAAAATGTACAACACCATTACTTCAAGAAAAGTTGCCGAAGCTGTTTTGAGGAAAAAGAAGGAAAGTTTAAAAGAAAAGAGTGTAACTTCCGTAGACAAGCTCGCAATACAGAGGGCAGAGAAAAAAGAAATTAAGCCAGAGTGTAAAAAGAGTGTTCAGATGCGTATTACTAGACTTCTTAAAGCTAAACAAGAGACCGTATCTCACGACCATATTAGAAAATCCTCCCTTGTTCAAATTAACAAAAGCATTATCAAACTGTCCGCAAAAGCTATGAAAATTCCTAGACCCGTTAAAACCATCACTAAGGTATATTAAATCTTTATCTGTAAGTATTTCCAACAAAACAAAAACTACCCTTCAAAATTGTGTTTAATGTTACAGGTCGCCTCGAAGATAGCAATGGGGTAAGTCAGGTATTCTTTATTATTATTTTATTTTTTGATATTATGAAATAAATTTGTGTAAGAAAATCATCTTTATCTGTTTTAGTGCCATTACTTCCAAAAATGCAAAATCCACGTTTACTGTAAAAAGACCTGCAATATTGCCAAATATCATTGTTAAAAAAGACATAGAGAAACAAAAGCAAAAAAAGAGTTGTATACCATTGTACTTGAAGAGAACACCAAATACTAACAAAAATAATTTAAATAAAAGTTTAGATTCTGCTAATGAGGCCATGAAAGACGAAATAGAAACAATTGCTAATAAAATAGCGCCTTTGTCAAGATCAAAAACAGATGAGATTAGGAAGGATTTGCTGAAGTTCACCGATGAAGTGCGAGAAAATATCAGTTACTTTGTATTTCGCAATGACATACATGAAAAGAATGAATCTACTGATGATCAGAGTGAAAACCCAAAAGATCGTAACAAAGTGATCGGGAAGCAGTTAGATAGTATGCTTAAGCGGTCACATAGTCTCTCATCTCCAAATAGCTCTACTTGTTCTTCCCCGAACAGTGTAGCCACAGTAAGAGCAGCTTCTGCACGATGTAAGAATTACTCGAATAGAAAACACTCTTCATCATCATACAAAAGTAGCTTAAACAATAGCGAATCCGATAACAACACTCCAACGAAAAACAAGAAAATTGTCAAAAGGTGTAAAAGTGCGAAAAAGACAACTGACAGCAAAGATATTGACAACAAAGAGAATATTCCAGAATCAACTAAAAGTTTTGCCCCGAAAGATAAAGAAAAAATTGATAAGTTGCCGTTTGAAGGTCGTCACAAGAATGTTTATATAGCACAATTGAAAACTGAAAGTTCATCTACGGCAAATACTGTGCCTAGAAACAGAGCGCAAATAGCAAACAAATCTAGCATAAAAATACCTATACCGCGAGACAACGACGAAAAACGGAGATCGACTAGCTCAACATCGTCGAGGAAGAGGTCTATAAAATCTGACACTTCTTCCGTATACGAAGATTTAAATCAAAGTCAATCAGAGTCTAACGATAGTACAGAATCTGCAAACATGGTTCTGGTGCTGGAGCAACCACCCAAGCATGAAGTGCCTCCAGGGGCGAACAAAACCTTACATATTTCATCTGCTGATAATGTCGTAGCCGTAAAAAGCGAAAACAATGTAATAGCTGAGTGGGTACAAAATGCGAGTTTACACAGTCAGGCCAGCAGTATTCTAAATTCTATGAGGCAAATACTCGAAGAAACTCTAGACATAATTGTAAATCCCCAGGAACGTACATTGCAGCATATAAATTCTAAAACTGTAATTAAAAGAAAAGATGACATTCAGAAGTTAAAAGTAGATAAACGTGAATCACCAAGAAACAGAGCAGTCATTAATACAGACGAAAACTTTAATAGAAGTTTTTTGGAGGATGATATAGAAAATGCGCTGAATCGAACGTTTGATAGTGTTCTCGGCGACGAGTCGACGGTCAGTTTAAATGACACCAGGCGCACAGTGACTGACGTGGACTTACTTTCATTCAAATCTATAACATCAGGGTCGAAATATTCCGAGTATTATTTGGCTGACGGTGAATTTGATACCTCTAAACCAGCTGAGGTAACACAAGCACCGTACAGAAATTCAGTGCAAGATATATACGAAAGAAAAGAGCCGCACCCGGTGCAGGTACGATTGGTTTTTTTTTTAATAATGAATTGTTACCTAAATGCCTTTTATTTTGATGATAAAAGTAGTCTTGTACATTGAAGTTCAATTGCAGAATACAGGGGGTGCTCTTGCGGGGCAAGCATTCAGTGGATTCACTATCAACGGCGAACCGCTGGTGGGAGACCAGCCAGACTCTATTGCCCCTATTGATTCGGAGACTGGAAGTCTAGCTATAGACATAACTAGACAAGCTGTTAGTACCGAATAAGATTATTATGGACTATTAAGAATAGGCCTTAGTTACAACATTGTGATCTTATTTATTGGTTTTTGTGTGAACTGCGTTGATAGGCTGCGTTTATACTAAGGAATTCTAACAAAGAAAATTTTCAGAACCATTCTTTGTTTGTCAGTCCTTACAGGGGGTAACAAAATCCTTTGCCTCCCATCTCTCGTAAAAACAGAGCCTTGTGTCAGTCGTTATAAAAAATAAATAACAATAATTTCTGTCAATTGTGTTGTCTCAGACATCGGAGGAGCTTTTCATTTCGGGTCGATCGTCAGGGAGTTACGAATCGTGTTTCATTGATGAAGATGCGGTCGTTCCAAATTGGTTATTCCAAATTATCAGTCAGCAGCACTCTGTAAGTTTTTGCCTGTTTTATTTTATAACTCAACGTTGCCTTAGATATGAGCTCCGATATATGTATGAGAATGCCGAGCTTTTGCTGTGTTCTTAGAATGAAGTGCTAAAATAAAAAAAAAACTGTCTTTTTCAGGTTCTACATTAAAATAACAAACTGGTCAGATAGCACCAACCAGTTCGATACTTTTGTAGGCCTATTACCTTGTATCAGCATATCAAGCAGATCACACTACATTTCTAAGCTTGAACGCTAGGTGCAAGAAGACGCAGAGCCAGCGCTGCTCGGTCCCGTAGATGTACCGCTCGCTGAGCCGTTGTATGACGCGAATGGGAACGTCATAGAACCGGCGATGGTTGGCGTGGGCGCCGGTGCGGGGGACGGCCGCGGCATGCACAGCGATCACTCGCAAGACAGCTCGGGCAGAGGGACTTCCCTCAGCTCCAGCGACACTTCCTCAGGCCCCCAGAGCGAAGTCAGTGTAAGTAATGCACATTATTTAAAGGCCAGATTAGGAAAACCCAGTGTCAAGCCGATTTTTCCAGATTTTCTCTAGTCTTAAATTCTAAGAAATATGTTAACATTTCAGGCAATTCTCATTGACCCGTCAACATTTACGGGTCAGTTTGAACTACTACGAGATTCTGTGACTGATACGGTGGTTGCAACTGCTGTGAATCAAAGCTCTTCACCGAGTCACACTTACAGAATTGAAGGTATGCTATGACAAAAATATTTTAAAGGTTTTGTACCTTCACTTAGTTTCTTGTATCTATGTCATGAAATTATAATACCGTTTTTGTTTTCGAAATTAAAACAAATGCCTTCATTTTGTACAGATGACAACGGCACGTTAATCGGTGACCGCGCCACATTAAACGGGACCAGCGACGCAGACGCAGACATCAGCTCTATAGACACGGACGTACCGGATTCCTCCGACAACTGAACAACGCTCAACCGCGCACTGCGAGATGCTGCAAGTGAACAGTGCAAATTGATCATGTGCAAATGTAACCGCGTGCCAAGCGTACACAAACTAGTGAAAATTTCGACTGCAAATATTTACCGCTGCTAGAGATGATAGGGAAATATCGTAGTCAAGGGATGGCGAACCTTTGCCTATTTAAGTGCCATTTCTCTAAAGAAATATAACCTGTCTCAGATTATGGACGTGACCCTGTACCTAAAAAGGTCGCGTAAGGTGCATAGGAGTTTTTATATAGCTTTACACATTTTTTTTGCATATGGAATTTAGTAATTTAGTGGTCAGTGACAACTGATGTGCCCATAATATTGCGCCGCGTGCTATAGGTTCGTCATCCCTGCCGAACGAGATTGAGACATTACGACCTCAAAATTAAGTATGACTTTATTAAGTGCTATTGCAAACAATATTATTGACGGTCAGTTTGCACAATAGCTTGTTGTTAATCTTTCAGTGTTAGGAGGAATTCGTGTTTCGAAGTTTTAAGTGGCAATGGATCATTTTGAGGTAAAGGGTGAAATTCCACGTTTTATTGGAAATTATAGTGATGCCGTTTCGGCTCATTGTAGATATCGGCGTTCTAATAAATTATTTGTATCTCGGTTTTGGGTATTATTTGTTGTTTGTTTTGATTTATGATGAACCCTTTCGTAGCCCATTCTATAAATTGGTTTTACTTTAACTATTTCATTTGTTTTAAGGCAATTTGAAATAAGCATACCTACACGCATCATGTCCATACCATATAGTTTTTTAGAATAAAATTGTCCCCAGCTTCTTGGTCAGTTTAAAAAGTGGATTTACCACGATAACTGGCCACAATTTTAAGCTGGCCTTGTAGAATTTAGTAGTTGTACATATATTAAGACTACTACTTACTTCCATTCTCTAAAAAAAATGTTATTTCGGCCATCAGATCTTGATATAATGGTTTAATTGAACCCTGAAGTTGTGACAGCATGAATTTTAAAGGGAGAAGAGGGATATAAAAACACAAGTTATCGAGGAAATGTCTTTTTTTGCATTTATTCATATTGTACAATCTTATAATATGATTCATTCTGCAAAATTTTACAGGCGAGCAAGAATTCATATATAAAACAGTAGCTCTTTCGTATTGTACATAACCATTTTACCAGTATAGTGAAAACATGCGTATAGTTTTTTTAGTTTTAGGATAATAAATTACTTAAATACTAATTTTAAGTTTGGTTCTTTATTAATACAATATCATTAGGATTGCACTATCCTGTAAAGTTATTGGAACGTACCAAAAAACATTCTATGGTGCTTCTCTCGATGCCGATGAACTTTCTATGCTAAATATACAATTATAATTATAACGTTTTATATAAAACATGATCTTCGTGAAGCGAATACACAGATACAAGGCAGGCATGACATTTTGCTCAGACTTTCTTATCTCACTTCAATAGTTCAGTTCAAACTCGAACGATATTATAACGAGTCTTTATATTGTACTTTAAAACTGGCTTTTTAAACTAATTGCCAAGCATTTAATATCACGAATGGCTAGCCTGTAACTATTTAGGAAGTGAGCTAAGAGAGTGTTTATATTTAGTTACAATTTATTTACTTTAACATTTTTTACACATTGTTCATTAGCTGCTGCTGTCATATCACTGAATTATATTGTATGTCTCTATTTTAACTTAAAATGGGGCCAGTTGAGGATCACAGGACTAATTACGAGTATTGGTTTCTAGATTCTTGTTTGTATTGTTTCATACTGAACTGAAGGTGTTCAGTCTTTCGTATAATATCTAATACTTACAATCGATAAGTCATAGTTTCTCCCTACTACATTAACGTTAATTTATTGCTACTCCAGGTAGTATATCACTTTATGAATAATATTATCTTTTTTTGTAGTTTACGATTAGCCGAGTCATCATTAAGTAGCCCCATTTTAAAATTATTTCAACTTAAATCGCGTTTTAATCGATCTCTATAGTGTTGTACATACTGAACAATAAAACGCATTAGAACAATTTAAATGCCACTTATTTGTAGTAGTTAAGTAACTATTACATCAAATATCCTCATTATTATTTTAAGGCAGTGAAACACCCAACTTAAATTCAAGGACAGTTGGGGACGAGATTACCTAGCTAACATTAACTAGTAACATATCACTAGACATTTTCACAGGCGACCTCTACACAACGGTCACTTTATATTTTACAATATTTACACATCTTATACACGTATGTTAGTGAAACATCGTCGTAATCATACGAGGGAGTCACAAACACCAAAGCGGGACGCACTCGGTACTCTATAATACCACTCAGTCATCGAAAGTCCATCGGCTTGTTGTAGATATCATCCTAACACCCCGATTACAAATGACAGAACAAAAATACCCATACGTCTATACAATAACAATATAAATATTTCTCATGAGTCAATCTTGTCAAATAATAAAACTACATAGAAGAAATCGAACACTCTGAAATCGAGGGCAACAAGTTTATATTCTGTGAGACACGCATTCCTTTGCGAACACTTTTAAAAAACAATTTTTATTTATTTCTTTTATTACGACTAGATTAGCATTGTAATTATAACATTAATAATATCAATTGTTCAAAACGATCGATTCACATATATATGTGTAGTTTTAAACGGAATTATGAAAACAGGCGTATTTATTAACAAAGTATAGGTATCTAGTATAATATTGGACAATACTGCATAAAACAGGATTCGCGTACCAGCTTAGACATTTGTACTAGTAACTATAACAGAGGTAAAATATAAAAGCTATCTTATAACCCGTTCCTGCCCTTCGTAACAAACAACAACGACCAAAGTATTGCGGGAGTAATATCCGAGACTAGAGGTACTACTGTCAGGCGAGCCGCGTGTTTGGAACAACTTGCGTGTTCCATCTCTCGCACTACCCTACACGAACCTAACCAGCTTCACTCACAACGAAATAAATACACTGTAACTATTGGCACTGATTCTAAATATTCTCTTTTTAAGGCTATGGGTATCTCTTTCTTTTGTACTCAATTAGAAAAGGAGACTCGAATAAAATTTTCGTATAACCGAATCGCGTGCAAAAATTAATTTCACGTTTCAAAGTTATTAAAAGTTAGCTTTGCTTTAATTTATTTACTTAGGTACACGGGAATCAGCGCCATTGAGTTGGTATTATAAGTACTATAGAATATAGATAGAAATATTTATATATTGTAACCAAACTTTGTGTAACAATCATATAGTTTTATTTAGGAAATGCTTTATCCTTATAAGTAATGCTAATCTTTGTAAGCCGACACAGCGCCCCGGGTTAATACCAAACACGCGTCGCCTCTTAGAGAAATGAACAACACCCTTATGCAATCACACAGTTCTAATAATAATCCTCATTTTTTCATCATGTTATCACAGAAAATCATGTATTTACAATTTTGTCGTACTAAAGTAACCTACATCATGCTTTGCAACGAATGTTTTTGATGTGTGTTGAACGATTTCGTCTTCACCGCAACTATTGTACTGACTCACGTAAACTGGAGTGAACTGTTCAAAAGAATTGTATGAATTTATTGAATTAATTAATATATCTCTATACTATAAAAAGCTATACTGGCTTATCTATGAAGAGTCAGTACAATAGTCGTTACAAAGATATTGCTAACAAGTGACTAGTATGACAATGGCATGGAGTAGTATCAAGTGGGATTAGGACGAATATCGGATTTATTTTATACGGTACAGTCGTAGGCAGAATTGGTTTCACCGCTTTGGTGTTGTAAATTACTAATTTCGTTCTCGAATTTCAGTGATTTTTCTTCAAGTTGCAAACCAATTCTGATGTAGAGTGTACAAACATTTCGATTTTGTGCCTGGTGACAATACAGTTATAGATTTATTAGAAATAATTAATCGGTCATTAACACTATAAATCCGTTGTTAATGAAATATTTAATCTACAAGAAACGTTTTTTTTTTTTGTATTGTCGCTCATAGCTTAAATAATGAGAATAACAGATTATTTATTTATTAACAAATCGTTACATCAGAGACTATTGGTTACAATGTCAATGAGTTGCACAATGCTGCACAGTGGGAGTATCTCGTTTATCCTTAGTATAATAATTATTATAGTCAACAAAACTTTGGCTCATCTTTAATTTACTCCCTAAATGTAACTTTGAAGTATATATTAGAGTTAACTCACAAAGCAACAAGATACTCCCACTCCGTATGAAGTAGCGCGGTAACAACATTACAGGTCGTAGCTCTAGGGTTTGTAGCGATACAATCTTACCAAACCAGGCGACAAAATCTTTTAAACAATACTCAGTACACGATTTAACAATTTAGGTATTCATTTAATGCAGAAATATATTTTCAAAGTTTACACACAATTCATCTTTATTTAGTTTTAATCGTATTTAAATTTAAATAACGTAGGTATAAAGCACTTGGGGGAAGGACAGCAAATTCAATAAAAAAATGTTTAATTATTTATTTAGTATATATTAACTAAGTAAAAATTATTCGCTATGTAAATATTTTATACAATACTAGTATTAATTTGTCTGACGATGAATCGCAAGTGTTCTCCCAACGTGTAACTTGAATACGAAACGGCGTCGGGCGGGGTCGGGTGCCGCCCGGCCCGCGCCCTCACCACGCAATATAACGTAGACTTTACGTAGTGCAAATTTAATATAGAAAGTTTACTTTTACAATACAGACTAGTAATTTCATTTTATGTAAAAATCCTAGCGCAAACGAGTCGTCCGGCACCGTCTCATACCTCGATCGCCCTAACCGTAATACAAATCAAGGAGTAAAATTTTAGCGAATTAAAAATTAAATTTTCCAAAACTTCGTAAATACTAGAATTCGGAGGCGGGCCGCGGCGGGCCGGAAGCGACGTCCGAACCGCTGAGCAACGGGAGTCGTCTATGTACACACGGTCGGCGAGTATAAAACGAGATCGTCCGGGTCGGCGCGGGGCGGCGCGTCAGCACGAGTGCGCGGCGGGCGCGGGCGCGCGCCGCTAGCACCAGTCGTCCTCGTCAGAGTCCGAGTGGCGCGCGCGCGGCTTGTAGCCGTTGGGCAGGCGCGGCGCGGGCGCGGGCGACGGCAGCGCGCGCGCCCCCGCGCCCCCACCCGCGCCCCCGCCCCCGCCCGCGCCCCCGCCCCCGCGCCCCAGCGCCAGCGCCGCCTCGTAGCTCAGCGGCGCCTCGTACGCGCGCGCCGCGCCCCACTCCGCCTCGTAGCCCCGGCCGCGTCTGCACACGCCCAGCGATTAAGCCATCCTCACACGGCACTTGTTTCGATGCTATATTGCAAGCGGGGGCACCAGTCACCACAATACAGTAAAAGCATTGAACATAATCGTACCCAAATTATGGATTAAAAACTAAAAATAATCTAAATTCTACTAATTTACTCTTGCGTACCAAAGGATTTTACAGATACTTTCCAACCTATAGAATATTTAGGAAAATCTACCAAGCTTGTACTTTAATCTGTTTCATAACCAAGACTAGCAAAATATTCATTTAGTACTTTGAAAAGGGTTGGAATAAAACAATCGACAAACTTATGAGCAAATTCTACTGCATTATTACTCAACTTTATATTAGCGTTTAAGCATATAAGTTACATTACAGGTTTTATTATGAAATAGTTTCAACAGTTTTCCTACCATAAGCGTTATAAATCAGCGTCACAGCGCTATAACTGTTGCTGCAACCGAGTCTGGTCCGCAATATCAGGACGTTGGACTCTCGTACCTAATCTAAAGCCTGCTTTACTGTCAAGTATCATGTAGGTACTTACCTCTCTCTAGATCTATAATCTCGGTGTATCAGTCTTTCAACTTCTCGGCCGTACTCGTACTCGTCATGTTGAGGCTCCAGCGGTTCTCGAACCGTATGCCTCAGAGATAACTGCAAAAAGATATTCAATCACTCTCCGTCTATAAGAAAATCCAAGACCAATCTATTGGTGAAGAATTTCTGGTCTGAACAAATGAGTTGTAATGGATTTATGACCAAGCCTGTCATAGAACATAAAAAGATCTCATCATTCCAGTCAAAAATCTGATCAAATTCTCATCTTCAACATGGGAAATCTCAACCAATAAGCCAGAAAATTATATGGTAAAATGTATTCTTAAAAATGATTAGCGGTGGTACTCACGTGCGAGGGGCTGTGGCTGATTCTGGTGAAGGGTGGCTGCTGCTTGACCTGTAGCGTGGACGGCTTGGTGGGCGTGGGAGGCAGCTGGCGGCCGCGGCCGCGGCGCGCGCCCTCGCGCTCCCACGAGCGGTCGCGCCACTCCCGCCACTCGCGGTCCCGCTCCCGATCCCGCTCACCTATCGGGGCCCAAACTGCGCTCTGAATGATTTGATGTTCTACCCCCCAACCAAAATCTAAATACACTTAATTATGCGATGATGATAACTATGATACATAACAGGACGTTCGAATTAAATCAAGGAAAATAACGGGGTCATAATCAAAGTATATACTTAGTCAGATTAACAATTGTGCAAACAATTTTCTTGTGAATGTCCACCATGCTCTCCGTCTACACTCACGCCGCTTTCATACATCTACAGACGTGCAAAGCCGGATCTCGTCAACATCAATTAACTAATAATTTTAGACACATGGCTATGGCCAGCAAAGGGTCTTAAGGGTCTAAAATTTTGAAAATTTCGTTTGCCAATTTCAATTTTGATTCAGACCCTTTGCTTTACAATAATTTACATTAATTATAATTAGTTACGCCGTGGAAATTTTGAAAACAGTTTGAAGTTGCTAACTTTTTTTTCAGTTCACGTGAATTCGTAGGTATAACGTTTAAGTAAAGGCTGATTTAAATGTAACAAACATAGTATCAAGATCGTTCCTATTTAACATCGGAATTAGTCGTGACCGTAACGTTCCTGTTCTGGACTTAAATCTATATGTGTCGTATCAAGTATATTCCGTGATGATAGTCAGTGTGGTATGTGAGGTCCGTGGTGTGTGGCGAGTGGATCTCACCGTAGGTGTGGTGTGGCGGGCTGGGCGACCGCGAGGGCTGGCTCAGGCTGGTCGTAGGGTGCGGCGCCCTCCACTCCTTCCCTGCTGTCAGGAATACCTTCATGTACCTTCCACCACCGTTTACCCTAAGCCCCTCGGACTACCTACTACCATTATTTCCTTACTCACAAAGGTGACTCTAAAAGTTTTGGGTGTCTGTTATACGTGGTTCCAGATGTAAAGGATTCATGGACACGGGGTCGGGTCGACTAGGAAGAGGTTATTGGTTGATTAGCTGTGTGTCCAAAGTTGTGACTACGGTTCAAGGAAATCTAGAGAATAATGCTTTAATACAATAGGTAAAAGTTGTTCAATACAGTAAGAAATAAATTCCTTCGATGTATCTATAGCCGACTACTGGCGAGAATACAAAAATAAATACAAAACCTTAAGCTTTTGCATGCTGCATGATTCATGTGATCTTGTTGAAGACTGAAGTGCATGCGTCGCAGGCACCTCGGTTGAGGCGCCCATGATTAAAGCAGTTATGTGCAAATAGGAGCAGATATATCTTGGTTGGGCACCAATGTTTTAGCATGCAGCAGGCAAATTAATTCCATAACTTCATGGTAGGTATGTTACAGGCCAATTCGTATAAACTTTACATAATATAATGGTTTATAAGGTCATTTCGCGGCTCGTTCTATTGCCAATCTGTAATGTACTTATATCTAAGATTATGTGTGGCCTGATGATTAAAGTATAAGTGATACCGCTAACAATTACGTCATGAGTATAATTAAAGAGCAGTTATAAACCATAGCTAGGTAGCTACAAGTATTAGGTATGTATGTTACAAGACTAGCCTTGTGAAAATGTTAAATTTACAGCTAGATTTTTACAGTCTAATTATCTAAGTTCATGAACTTGTCAATTTGTAGCGTTGGCTTCGCTCGCTGATACCTTATAACTACATCTACGAAAAACATGAATATCTACAACTACTGTTAAGCTAGACTTCACATCTTCTTACAAAACTTTCAGAGTACCTTCATGAGAAGAAAAATGTTTGCAAAACTGTTTGAATCGGATAATTGAAGCTAAATAAAATATATATTTGGTATATAAACTGTAAATGTCTCAATATGAATAAATAATACTACAGAAATAACATA